>OVAP01007080.1:0-11111 GCA_900406295.1 Aurinia saxatilis
AGATTATTTGTAAGTGTAAACCTTGACGGGGTGGAATCCGACCCCCACACTTATCACATGAAACATAATGGCAGAGGAGATAGAGATAACATGAGGTATGCTGAGAGGAGGGGGACGAAGAAGTAAGAGAGGGGCAATTTCTGGTTCAGTAGTAATTGGTTCATCAATTTCTGGTTCAGCTATATCTACAGGAAGAATCGTCGAAGGCAGAGGCTGAAAAACAGAGGGAGATTCAACTGCATCGGCATTAGAATCCGAACGCAGAGATAAAGCAACTTATGCGAAGGGAAACTTTGTTTCGCAAAACACGGCATCACGCGAGACAAAAATGGTGTTGCGTTCAAGATTATGAGCATACGCGATGTAACCAAACACCTTGATATGCGTAAATGCTGGAAGACGGCCGTATAAACATTCAAACAGAGTTTTGCCATTCAAGAGAGAAGAAGGCGTGCGATTTAACAGATAACATGTTGTCATTGCACAATTCTCCCAAAAGTCCTTTGGAAGATTTGCCTGGAAGCGTAGAGCTCGAGCAACGTTTAAGATGTGTTTGTGCTTACGCTCCACTCTACTATTTTGCTGCGGTGTGTGAACACAGTAGCGAGTAAGACACATAAACTCAGTACCATTGTCATTACGAATGGTTTTGATCTTCCTTGAAAACTGTCGTCCAACAAGAGCAAGAAAATCACAAATATAACGGCCAACATTAGCTTTATCAGGCATGAGGTAAATCCAGACAGCCCGAGAATGATCATCAACAATTGTAAAAAAATAACGTGATCCACATAAAGCAGTAGTACGGTAAGGGCCCATAAGTCACAATGGATCAAATCAAAATTTTCTTTAGCATTACTTAAACTTTCAGGAAAACACTGACGAGTTTGCTTAGCTCGAAAACAAATATCACAACTCTTAAAAATATCAAGCCCATGTGACAGCTAACTCACGTGGTTTGATTGTCCTAACTACTCACTTCATTCCAAAATAAACATCTCCTTCATCTGAGTCTGGACTTCTGATGTTGATTTGTTGGACTTGGTAGAAAATGCTCATTTGTGACCTAAAATGCATTGTTTTCACAAAAACACTTTGCAAACAGAAAAAATGTGAAATCCAGTGGTTTATGTTTCAAATCAAATAGTTTCTTTGTTAATAACACCAAAAAATCATATCGAAGGCGGTAAAATATCATCCCTATCATGGCCTGTCCGCTTCGCTAAGTGTGGGTTGAGCTTGCCAGTGGCGTTCCTGCTCTTGGAGGGCCTCCAACTGTAGTTGCATCGGTGTCAATTTCTCCTGCAGAGCTGCATTGTCAACTTGGTCACCCATTGTGACAGGAGTTGACCGGTTTCACCTGTTGGTTCTTTCTCTTCTTGCAAGCTCGTCGTTGGACAGTATTATTAGATCAGATGCCGATTGACGGCTTCTGGTCATACACCTGCAAAAAGAACAATCAAAACAAAAGAAGAAAGAATTAGTAACAATCTTAGTCTAAATTAAAAAAATTCTATCACAGGTAAAATAATGATACTCGGCAACGGCGCCACTTAATACGTTGTCTTTTCACAAATTAAAAAGACCTACACAACTAACACCTATCGATGTAGTAGTAAAGGATCGAATCCACAAATCTCAGATTTACACTGTAATCTACTAAATTATTTAATCTAGCTAAGAGGATCAATGATTGGGTTTTGTTTTCTGATTTTTATAGGTTTAAGTTAATACTAATAAAATGCTAGACCTAAGGATTATCGATGGGTTGTACTGGAATTAACTGGATGTTTATTCAGGTCTTAAGTTTACGAAATTTTAACTCAAATATAATTCTAAATTGGTCCACTTTCGTGGTACCAATTACTTCTCTTAACAATTTAAATACCTAAACTTTCATTTCGATTTAACAGGGCTAGAGAGCATTAGTAAAGCAGATTTGATAAGTTCACAACTTGCCTTAGCATCAACTTTCGTTGGCTAAGGACAATTTGCTCTCCTAAATGAGGTTTCAAGAATCCTATTACACTTTCGTTTAATAGAAAATCCTAAGAACAAAAACTAGGTGATCAAACTAGTTTTAACATTACAACATCATAAGGAGAAAACTATTCTATAGAATTACCTATTTACATCCAGTTACTAACTTAACAACCCATGATTCCTCTATATCTAACAACCAGACTACTCACACATGAATGAAATAAAAATTAAACAAGATGTAATGGTAAACATGATCAAGAACAAGAATAACTGAATAATACTTGATTAAAATCGAAAACTGTAAAAGATAAGGTTTAAGAACACTTCTCAACAATGGTATATGACTGAAATGAAAGGAAATGAATGAGCCTTCAAGCATATCCTAGCAACAACAACCAAAATCTTGAAGTAATAAAGAACAAAAGATTTTTTTAAGCAAAGGAGCAAAATCTATCGATGGGGGCTGTTCTAGAGGAAGAGAGGATGTAAAAGTAGGTTAGGGTCGTCCAGGAATCAGAAGGGACCCATTTATAGGCAAGAAAATGCATTGATTGAACATTCTAAAAACAGCTTTTGACGTCGGGATCGATCGATCCGTGTTCGATTGATCTCATTTTGAAGCTGGTCTGACATGCCTTCAGTAAAACAGTTATATCTTCTCAACTGCAAATCATAATGACACGAAACCACCTCCAAAGTGAAGCTAACTCAATTTCCTATGTTGTGTCAAAATTTGAGATTGAAATTCTTACGTGAAGGACTTCGTCTGACACGATCTTTAAGACACTTTAGACTGGTTCTGCACTGTCATTTCACTTGTTTGCCTCTTTTTTTTCCTCAAATCTTCATTCCAAAGCTTTAATCCAAGTTTCACTGCATTAAGCACCTATTAAGACTCTAAACAAACCAAAAGATTCGAAAAACATAGGAAAAATAATGATTAAAACATGTCAAAACGCAATATATCAATAAATCTATAATATGCCTGCTTTGACCAGATCTTTGGAGATCTATATAATTGCTGTATTACTAATATATATATCTTTGTAACATTGCGGAACAAAAAAGTTTACAAAAAAAAAGAAAAAAAACATTGCGTAACAAAACATAAAAACTACAATGGTCAGATATAAATGTTTACAAGTAGGTTCAGATAACCAATTAAACCCAAATCCCTATCGCATTGAATTATTTCTCAGCAACAATTAACAAATGAGAGATATACACACGTAAAATATTGTATGTAAATGTGTGTATGTGCATGACGGTATATATCCATTGATGTTGGGGTACACAAACACACTAAACAAAAGAAAAAGAAAAGGATGAATATTACGAAGTTGCTGTTGATGGTGTTCATTGTACTAGTGTGGGTAAATGTTGGTGCCAGGCCGCTCAAAGGAGTGCCCGAATTCATGGATAAAAAATTAGAGATTCCACCTACCACCGTCAACGGAAGCAACGGCAATGCAAATGGCAACGCAAATGGACATGGAAATGGCAATGGACGCTCTGACTGTCCTGGAGGCATAGTTGTCGGAGGTGGAGGTGGGGGTGGAGGTGGCGGTGGTGCAGACGGTGGTGGTACTGGTAATGGTTATGGTAGCGGCAATGGTAACGGTGGTGGAAGTGTTAGTGGGTCCGGTGTGTATATTGCAAGAGGAGGTGGTAGCGGCAGTGGTGGAGGTGGCGGCGGTGGTGATGGCAGTTCTAGTAGTAGTGGAAGCGGAAGTGGTAGTGGCAGTGGAAGTGGAACTGCTAGTGCCCCTGGCGTGTATATTTTTGCAAGTGGAGGAGGCGGTGGTGGCGGCGGTGGTGGAGGTGGCGGTGGTATTGATGGTACCGGAAGTGGCAGTGGTAGTGGCAGCGGTAGCGGTAGTGGCACCGTCGGTGGCAGCTAAAATTTAGGGTGGTACACAGGTGTTGGTGGCTTTGAAGTTTCAATGGTAAATTATTAGATCGAGTCTTTATAATATTATTCTATAATAGTATTCGAATAATTGAAGGGAGATTGTTTAATCATCCACATGCTCGTCTTATGCGTAATGTTGTCCTTGTCCATCGAAAATACTTAACCGCAATAAAGCTCTACTCATATAAGAATAATATGTTGATCGTTTTAGTATGATATCTATCAATGTTTTGATTTTTCTGACTATGACAGTGAAATCCAGAAGCGAAAAGGCAAGAGCGTCAAAAATATAATGAAACTTATATAGAGCAAAAAGTAGTCGAATCCGTTTTTAAAGAGGTCTAATTAGAGTGAAAAAGCGGTGTACTATTTCACCACCACAATATAGTTCTCAAAGCATCAAGGTTAGAAATTTGGCTGCTATAACCAAATTTTAGCTAAAATACAAATGGAGTATTTGAGATCTAATTAGACAGAATTAATTAGTATTTTCTACTGACATTTTACTATGATAAGAAATAAGCATGGATGGTAGGCGACAGTGATGATTCATCAATTCAAGGCTTGTTAGCTATGATCTAAGACATAATTCTATCACAAAACCATTCAATGATAACATCAACTATGGCACTAATACCTTCTTTGTTCCACATCAGATACTCGGCCCTATGTTTTGCCTGTCTGCTGAAGCATGGGGCCCTGAGATCTGCCCTGATGTGTGTATTAGAGATGGGACACGAAGGTATCACACTGAAATCCGATTTGCAGACTCTGCTTATGCTTCTCAACTTGTCGGAATCACACAGTGAAATTGGAAGCAATGCAAGACGACAGTAGGGAACTAGCCATCTCCTTTAGCTCAAATGTATTTCTATTTGTATCTTGCACGGGTAATATACTCTGGTTGATGCTATCACAAAGAAGGCTCATATGTCCTTCGAGCATTCTGTTCTCAACTTAGTTTGAAGGAATGATTTATCTTTGTGACCCAATGAAAAGAGACATTAAAACCTTATACAACAATAAAAATCTGCGCACTGACCGTATAGTATTGGTCCATCTATGAGTTTTCCCAAGGATTATATCTGAAATATAGTAACTGATCATGTTCTTAGTGTATTCGTATACACATAGGCTAAATTTTCTTATGTATGTTATGTCCTACAGCAATTTACAATATCGAATTGACAAAAACAATAAAACATTTTGATATTCAAACACACAAAATAGAGAGACCTTGACTTCCATATTATCATTTTAACGTTGTCAACGTTTCATTTGTATATTGCAGATCATTTTCAGACTCGAGGCCACTGAGGACTCACTACCTACAATAGACGAAGAATCAATTAAATACTTCTTTTTTCTTTTTCAATTTCAAAGTTTAGTATATCTAATTGATTCCTATTGAAACAAATGGACACACAGATAATGAGTCACTGACCTCGAGAGTGCTAAAGACTAGTCGCATTCGGCTGGCCACAACCGATGGCTCCTCTGCTTGTCCCGTCACCGCCATCTGCTCCAACTGGAGAGTCTTCACCGGCAACCTATACTCACCCAATTTTGATTATGGCATTTTCTTAAATATCAATCTTCTCAAACATTTCATTTCCATGATAAACAACAATAACTGAACCACAAATAAATTGATTTTACCATGCCATTCCTTTAATATAGTATGCATTGGCTATAACAGCGCAAAAGCCTCTCCATTTGCTTAGAATTTCATCTGAAACCGAAGGAGTCGATGACCATCTCACCACCGTTGGTTGCGGCGTACACAAGATCGTGATGAATACAATGCAAAGCCACAATATGCACTCATCTACCTGATAAGAAAGAGTTGAAATATGACAGGACAGAACGCATATCAATAACAGATGATAAGCATACGTTCGTAGTAACTAATTAATTAAATACCAAACCTCGGACAGTGAAATCTTGGATTTAGTCTGTGTACTTCCGTGGTAACTCTCCATCCGTCCGATCTCTATACCTGATTCTTTCATAGCCATAAGTTCTTTTCTCAAATCTTCATCTGTGCAGCCAAGCGCGTATGCATTCACACCAGCAGATATGAATTCCTTAAGACAAACGAAACATGAAAAGATGGATATATGACTGAAAAATCTGGAATGGCGCAAAAAGAAAGGAAAAGCAAGTTACTTTTAAGGTTTCGCCTTCACCGCGTTCAATCACAGTCCTGTAACGCCTTAAAAGACTTATTGCTATGTTACGTGATGAACGGTACTCATCATCTGGTGAAATCGAGTTCTTGCGTGAACGACAATACTTGATGAAATCGAAAACAAATACAGAAAAGCTTAGGAGCTGTAGATATATATATATAGATATATGTAAAGCTTGTATCTAGGAGACATAAACTTTTAAAAAAAACCACTAACCATCCATCCCGTTCGTTGATGAATTTGGTCTTTCGGAGAGAAAGATGAACGATTAGACTTTACACTGCTCCACGTAATTCTTGATCCCGAAGAGACAGAACAACTGCTAATCAAAGTAGTGAAAGAGGCCGTTTTGAATCCGTTCAAAGCGGCATTGGAGTTGCAGGCAACGGAAATTTGGATTATAGTTCCCGAAGGATACGCAGCTAACATTTCTGAACCATATCAATGACGCATCTGCCCAAAAATCAAACAGAAGAAAAGGACAACCAGCTCCATTAAAGCAAAAGAGAGAAGCTTCTTCTTGAAGAAGAAAAGTATTTTAGGAATTGAGCTGGGTAATATTCCAAAAAATTGATGTTTCAGAAACATTTTTAGATTCTTGTACAAATTCAAACATATATCTCCTCATCATAAGACACTATTAGAGGTTAAAAGCTCCAATTTTGAACTAATGAACCTGACAACAACTGACGATCCACTCACTACATAATTACGACCAAAGGCTTACCCTTTTGAGAAACCCAGCTTCAGATACAGGAGATCATATGAGAATCTTCAGATTTTAATCCCCCACTGAAGAACTGGATGAAACAGAAGCTATAGATACACGCTTGTGCATAGGTCAAAGGAAAATTGGGGGCCACCAATATTTTTGAATGGCTACCAAAAAACATCAAATTTTGATTTTTGTCCACTGGAAGACAAACGAACAAAGAATCATCAGAATCCCAAAACGTCGTCGTTGAGCTCATGGAAGAGTTTTATAAATTTTATTTCGAAACCAATATGTGAAATAGAATTTAATACAAACACTTAATTCTCCATCATACAATTCATACCCTTGGTCCTCTCTATGTCTTGAAGTAGGCAGAGAAGAAGCCTTGTGTCGGAGATTTTCTTCTATGTTCTCTGGTCTTAGCCGCCACATGCTTCGTGCATCTTCACTAGACTTGAGAATCACTTATGTCCTGGAACCAGCCTCCAAGGTTTCACCTTTGTTTAGCCAAAAGCTGTTTGAAAAAGAGAGTCTAAATGCCAAGTTTTAAATAACATAATACACTGTAACATTAATGCAGTTTGATAAAGAGCATTGACAAAGGCGAAAACCATTATGAATACCTTTATTAGTTTCTATCTGACCAATGGGGTCATAACCTTTCTGCAATCTCTAAATTCTGATCCCAATCACATTTATGTTTTTATGAACATATATGATAACATGTTGATTCAAACCCAACTAGATGCTCTTTCTTTCTTGATTCTTTTATTCTCCATTGGTAATCTCACTTGAGAAGCTTCTTCCCATAGTCCCATGTCTGCGTACATGTTGTACAATAGTACATAAGGTGTTGAGCTCTCTGGTTCCAGTCTCGAAAATGCTTCAGCGGCAACATGTGCGAGCCGTACATTGTTATGAATCTTACAAGCATCCAATAATGCACCCCATATAGTCTTGTCTGCCTCAAACGGCATACTCTTTATGACCTCCATGGCCTCCTCAAACTGCCCTTCTCGACTCAGTACATTGACCAGGGAAGAATAATGTCCCATCTGCGGCTTGATCTTGTACTCACTTACCATGGACATAAACTGTACTTTAGCTTCATCAACAAGTCCTGCGTGACCACACGCATCCAGAACCGAGACAAATGTTATGTGAGAAGGATGAACCCCGGCGCTTTTCATTGACCAGAACAGGTTTAAGGCCTCTGAGGCATCACCATGAAAAGCATACCCTCCTATCATTGCATTCCATGTGACTACTTCTCTTTTCAGTTTCATGTCATCGAAGACTTTCCTCGACTCCACTAGTTCGCCGCATCTCGAATACATAGTGATAAGGGCATTGTTGATTGGCGTGTCGGGGATCACAGTCTTGAGGACAATTTGGTGCATCTGCATTCCTAAATGCAGATTCACAAGTCCAGTTGATACGCTCAGAAGAGAGGTTAGAGTATGGGGGTCAGGCTTCTCTCCTACACTGTTCATCCATATAAACATATCAACAGCTTCTTTGTAGTCCCCTTTTTTCTTGTAAGCTTCTATGATTGAGTTCCACGAGACTGTATTTTTCTCAGGCGTCCTTTCGAAGTAATCACGAGCAAGCTCTAGATTGCCAAGATTAGCAAAACCCAAGACCATCATATTCCACGAATGTGTATCCCGGTTTGGCATTTGGGTGAACAATTTAAAAGCCTCGTCCATCTTAACTACGTGGACATATCCATCAATCATTGTATTCCAAGATATTGTATCACGGTCTTTCATCTGATCGAATAGCAACCGTGCAGAGACTACATCACCCACTTTCAAGTAAGCTTTCATCATGGAATTCCACGACACAACATCTCTGCGGACTCTCCCTCTAATTTCCACTCCATGATCACCATCATCACAGAGATCAGGAATCAGATCAAAGAGACGTCGAGCTTTTTCTACTTGTCTTCTTTGTCCGTATCCAACAATCAAAGTATTATAAGCAGACACCAAATCTTCCTTTCCTGAATCTAAACTCCCATATTGATACAAAACCCGTGCAGCTTCATCTAGTTTCTCGTTTTTAATAAGACCAGACACAAGTGCACAAAGACAAGACGAATCCTTCTCAGGCATTCCCAGAAACAACTCAATGGCGGCATTGACTTCACCGTTATGACAAAAACCACTGATCATGGCACTCCAAGACACACCATTTCTCTCAGGCATTTTATTGAATAGCACTAGAGCTTCACTTATACTCCGATTCTTCGCATACCCACTAATCATCGTGTTCCAAGTAAAAACATCCCGTAAAGGCATTTCATCAAACAACTTTCTCGCTTCCTCGAGAAACCTAAACCCACCGCAAGACACATAAGCTGAGATCATGGCGTTCCAGGTTACAATATCTCTCTCAGGCATTTCGTCGAACAGTTTCCGTGCCTTTGTCATTTCCCGCCTTTTCACATAACCACTAATCATCGTGTTCCACGTTACTGTGTTCCTTGCTTCCAACTTGTCGAAAATTTGTCTAGCTTCAGCTATGTAGCCTGATCTTATCATCTGGTTTAACTCCTTGTTCGTCGCTCGAAAACCCAAACTTGACGAGAACGAACTTGCCCATAAACATTTTTGACACAATGGTCGGTACGCCTTTCTGAGAATCAACATGACGCCTCGTATGTTCGACTCCTCCTCGTCGTCAACGGCTAAGAACTTCGAATTGCAGCGATCAAAAGTACAAAAGCATAAGTGTTCAAGTTTGAAATCGAGGCGATGGTAGATTTGGTCAAGATGATGTATGTGTGGGGGTTTTTTCGGTTTGAACCGGGATAATTGGGTTCAATTATGACGTTCCCGGGTTAACGTGACTGAACCGGGAAGTTCCGGTTTTCAATTCATTTAAATTACTTAAACCTAATGGAAAATTTGAACCGACAGATAATTCAACTATTTTATTATTCAGACTTCTTAAATACACCCAAGGGAAGTGGGTTCTTATATGTCCAAGTATCCAAGCGAACAGTCTATCACCTAACGTTGGGATGAAGTCCTTCTTGGTTGTGGATCACATAGCCCACTATGATCGCGTGATTCAATTCTTGTCATCATTACTTGAAATCAATGTGGGATGCATTGGGTTTACCATTGATGGATTTCAGTCCAAGACAAGTTTCAAGGAGATTTATGAAAAGCCAACATTGGAAACCAAGATCAAAAGCAAACATGATTAAGATGGGTATCTATGGGATTTGATTGGCCATGGAGACTACATAGCGGGATCAGTAAACCCGTCAATGGTTTGGAAGGAAGGAAGCGGATAAAGTGCTTGAAGATGAGATGGTTTTGCTTGCTAATGGACTTTACCGTTCTACAAGGACCCATTCACGTTTTGGAGAATTGAGGCATATGAAGATGTATATCTCTATGTTATCCTCATGAAAAGGTTGTATTGGCATTGAAGGAGAAGAAAAAAACTCCTAGTTTGAATATTGCAGGAGTTCTCACATCTCTTTTCATAAAAACGAGTGTTCCACTGCCTATGCCTAGCATAAAACGAATTTGAAGCTTGATATGTTTCACTTGTACAAGACGAAGATGTTGGGAGGAAGCCTAGGAGACTCCATTGCTTACCGGTTATCATTAGAGAAGACAATACCGAGGTCGGTGTACTTCTATCAAGGAGAGAAGCCACTTCGGTGACCGTCTTTGCCAACCTTACTTTCAATTTAAAAGATGAGAAGTTGTTGGAAGAAGGAATCAATCTTGAACCCACTGTGATTGGTGGACCAAAGAAGAAGGGAAAGCGCATCATTCAATGGTCTTGTAGTGGTGGTGGAGAGGAGAATGTGCTACCATTGGGGAGCTCTCGTTATTACCGAATTCCATTCAAAGGAAAAGCTTCTAGCTTAAGAGTAGCTTATGCTTTGGAAGGGGTTGCTAAAAATCAGAAATGGAACAAATGGCATTCGAGGAGCTTGCACAAGTTCAAGCAAGGCTACAAGAAGAAGATCAAGTCCCTTGAAACACAAACTCTCGGGTTTCAAGACAATGTTTGAAACCTATGTTTAAAGGAAGGAATCAATCCGATCTCCAAATGAAAGCAGAGTCGATTTTGAATTTGCATTGGAAGAGGCTCGGAGAAATTCCATCTCTTCCCAACCATCTTCATCAATGGCCGTTTACGACGCTCCAAGGTCATCCTCTTATGAGCAAGGATCAAGGAGGAAGAGGAGACACATTCCAACACCGTCCCCACCAACCTCGAATGATCCATGTAGGCGACAACCTTTAATAGGTTGTTTCGATCCCAAAGGGCAAAATAA
>OVAP01007081.1:0-11109 GCA_900406295.1 Aurinia saxatilis
TCTTCTTCTAAATCTCTCGTAGCTAACAAACACCGTTACTGTCATTTTCATCACATGTGTTGTCTCCGCACTTAAACAACAAAAAACAAAGACACGAAGAGTAAATAAACAGGGAAAGCCGACATCGGCGTTCAGATAGTCACCGGACACCCATCTCAAACGACGAAAATGAAACGGTAGTTCTAAAGAGAGAGGATAGAAGTTTCAGATCTAGAAAGAACAAGCAATTAAAAAAAGTTCGGTAAATGAACTAACCTCTCAATTTTAATAAAAGGATATATACATGTATATTTGCGCATACATTATAACCTGTAATATGAAACCAGTGTGGCGAAAAAAAAAACAAAAAAACAAAGAACCAAAATTACAGTCCAAAAGGAAATAAAAAAGGTCAAGATGGACGTTTGATTAACAATGCTAACCCTACACCGGGGCACCATGTGGTATCTCTATCATCTAATTTGCATTTTCTTCAAGAAATCACCATCATCATCACAGAAACGACGGAGGAGGCAGTTTCCAGAAATTCCATGTATTAAAGTCCTCCTGATTGTAAGAAGTTCATCAAAGAAAAATCAACATGTAACAATCTTTTGCTGAAAAGAAAAAATAGAAATACCCGTTCTGAAGATGTTGTTGTAGCTGGGAACATTCCGTTGACAAGCGCATGAAGATTTGTATATGATCTTGTATCCACCCTTCGATTTACAGCTACCTCCCCCTGCAATTCTCACAAGCAAGGTTGTGATAATTTCAAACGTCCATTTTTGCATATGCGCTTACATGTGAATTTTCTTCTCTACTAATGCATTTCCCATTTCAAAGCAAAAACAAACAACCGAGACCTCGAGACCTAAGCCATAGTTTGTTTCACAAAATGCTAGTTCATATACCTTTGGGTTAATAGTGAAGATCTTCCCCCGGGGTATTCCAACTTTAAGATAGCTTATCTCATCCGTATCTCTGTTTCCAAAACCAGCATAGAATGGGTTGTGTTCCGGAGGAAACAATGCCCGTATTTCCTGAAAATTTTGGAAAACGCAAGTTCTAGAATTATGCCAGATCTGTGTACGGACATGACCATTCAACAGATACAGAAACCGCATTAAACTAACCTCTAAGCAAGCAATCTTGAATTCATGAGGTGCTCTTCTAATTACTGAAGAGAAAAAAAAACAGAAGCAAATAATTCAAGATCGAGAAGTCACTGTTTACTTATATTCCAGATAAAACAGCTTACCTTCCCGAAACAGCGAAGGAAAAAGGCCATCAGGGGAGATAACAACAGGCCCATCCGGCAATGCTTTTCCATCCTGGGATTTGGTAAGATTAAACAAACAGCTCTAGAATTTTCGATATATGAAAATTTTGGAACGCCTTGCGACTAATTTACCTGCTTTAGATTAATTAGAAATTGTCTTGTGACAGAGGCCTGAGAAATCGCGCGTGCACTTAAGAAGATCAACTGATATCCGTTTTCCTGTAGAAATGTTAGGGAGAGAAAATGAAATCTTTCCTTTTACACCGTTGCTTAAATGCTTTCTAAAGGGAAAAGCCCAGCAAAATGCACATCACAGAGTCACAGACCTTAACAGCCGAAAATAAATGTGTAACGCCTGTTTGCGACCAATCTATACCGACTAAAGGCATAAACTGGCCTAAGACATCCGACCTATGACAAACATAAAAGAAACAAAGAAAAGAAAAAGAAGCTTAGGGAACAGGTCCTGGATTTGGATGAAAATATGCAAATAATAGAAAACTGAAGGAGGTGCTTTACCTTGTGATGGTACCATCTACATCTGAAACAACTATGCGAGCATTCCATTTCCATAAGTAAATTCTCGCGTCTACCTGTTGAATTAATGAGTTAGTGACACCAAGTGGAAGCTCTTGGCAATTTTATGACAAACATGTCGGAGTAAACGAAAAGAATAACCTGTTGTGTACCCACAATATTTGTGGAGAATGTAAAAGTCACCGAATTCATTCCGTCTTTCAGATCTAGCGAAGCCAATTGTTCAGACGTTGGAGTTAGTGCCCTGACCGTCTTTTTCGTTGATTTTGGTGACTTCTCTTGCTTCTCCTCAGGTTCAGGAGCATCCTTAGAAGAAGGTGCGGTATCATTCCTTGATCTTCTGAGAGAGAAAGGCCAAAGCTTCCAGCTTCCACTGCCCTGAGCTGATATATCACCAGGTTTCTCATTTCGGTCAACAGCTATCATGCCCTTGGGCTCAAATACTTGCGCAGTCCCAAACGAAACCACTCCCAAGATAATAGGAGCTGCTGCATCCCATGGAAAATAGCAGCCACCAATCTTCACGATAAGCTTATCATTCTCCAGGATTGATGGACCCAAAGAAGCAAATTTTTCCATATCCAGTTTTTCGGAATTGAAGACCTGAGAAGCCGCTTCTGTTCCCATTCCTTCAACTAATAAGTGTTTGCAGAGAGAGAGCTCAACTGGAAATGGAGATATAAAAGTTAGACTATAAAATCATAAAACCATACAAATTCAGCAGAATCTGATCAGTCATCATATCTACAGTGAAATATATAAAGTATACAAATTATATTTCCTTACCCACTTCAGGATTAGCAATTACATGTTTGAACGCCTTTAAATCTGGGCTACCCTCATCAACTTTTTCTACACCTAAACCCCCTGACCTCGACTCATCTTCTCTCAAGTTCCAGTATGAAGTTTTGGAACAAGGGTCAAAAGACTGGCTCAAAGGCTGACAAGGACTGGCATCCATATCGCCACTGTTCTTAAGCCGCATAATCGGTAATGATTCTACACACCGCTCCATCTCTTCTCCAGAGATATCCTTTTTTCTCTGTATGACAATTGGGTCTGACAGGCCCTTTGAGCTTTCTGCGCTGTTTTCAGGACTAGTTTTATTTTCATAACAAATCTCTTTCCCATCAACTTTTAGAGTAACAGGATAAGTTGACCCTGCAGAACTACTCCCACTAGGTTTAGATTCGTCAAGATCGCTAAAGGAAAATTGTTCCTCTTCTATCTCTGGTTGCATAATACTTGCCTCACTTGTTGACTGAGACTTTTCAAAATTTTGTACGGAAAAATGCATATCTTCCATGGCCGTTTCATTCTCATCTCGAACTGGGGAGGCAGTGTTGCTTCTTTCTTGCGAAGTGCCAATGTTACCCAAATCGTCTTGCTCAGCAGAACCCAATGTCACATTTTCAACAGATTCAAGAGCAGTTAACAGTTGTTGCTTAGAATCCAAATCGCATACAGTAAGAGAATCCTAGTGGGAGATACAATTTATACAAGACATCAGTCCCATAAACTTGCGAAGCTAGAAGTGTACCAAAGTTGAGAAAAGGAGATTTGATCAAATGACAAACCTGTGGTAGGGGCTGGGTTAAATTGTTTACAATGGTAGGGTCAACACAGATGTCTACATTTGCAGTCCCTTGAGTAGAAATGGAGAAGAGCATAGTGGATGCTTGGCAGGAAGCATTTTGAAGACGAAGTGGGTGGAGTCGAGTGGATGCATTCTGTTCACGAAAATCTTGCTCTTTCTCATCCAGAAAGCGCAGTGTAGGAGAGGCAACAAGAGGAGTCTCCAATATGGAATTGCTATCTTCACATTTGACTTTCCTAACATTGGTAGACCAATTAACATCCAAGAGATTAGCAGCAATCTCAGCTCGCTCCATGGAGCTAACCCTGCCAACAACAGAAGCATCTTGGTCTAGACTAGCCGATCGCCCTCCAAAAACAAAGCCTAGAATCCCAGGCTTGGCATTGGAAGAATCGTAGTTGCAGCTCTTGGACTTCAATGGTATCTTAATCTGACCCACGTCGGTGGTGGTGTCGGCCTCATCTCCAGAAGAAAGAGTATAAACTTCACCACTCTCGGATTCTCCAACGACATCTTCAACTTCCCTGAGAAAATAAGCTTGGCCTGTATGAGCCAAATACATATTGAAACCTGCATCCACACCGTTAACCTCGATCTTGATCAAATTCCTCCGGTTCTTCAAAACCCCTTGAAATTTCCCGAATCGGACATACCAAGGCGACGATTTGAAAGACCCGTCCGGTTGCTCCACCACGATGATGTCGATCGCGCCACCAAACGGATGGAACGGACCCGACACCGTGCCCACGCCGCGGTAGATGTAGCTCCCGATCCTACCCACGGCATTCATTTTCTTCTCCAAAATTACGCAATCATTCTTGCCGCTTTTCCGATTTCAATTACTTACTCAATTCTCATACATCCCTCATATTAATGTTTCCACCTGCAATGCCTCACTATCAAAACGTGTCCAAATGGGTAAACATAGTTTTTTTTTTTTTTTTCAACAAGAGTTTATTACCAGGAAAGTTACAAGCGGGCTCAAGCCCAGTGCAATTTACAACCACATTTACAAATCTAATATCATATTAGTTAAATCAAGTAAAAGTAATAAAATTTACGCCCACAAAATGATAATAATATGTTTATTATATATATATATATATATATATATAATTTGATACTTAGGAGAACTTTAAAGATTTGCTTAATCCGGTTGCCTAAGAGTATGTCCAATGAGGGAATTGAAAGGGGTTCTTGTTTGTAAAGAAAATAAAAAAAAAGAAAAATGAAAATTAGAGGTTTTTAAACTGCAAACCGACTCTTAAATTAGAGCGTCTGCAACCAAACTACAACCCCTACGTGTCATTGTCTCCTTGGTTCATTAAATTTAGAACAAAAACATTATAAATAAATAAAAAAGCAGTTCTTCGACTCTCAACCTCGACGATATCGTCGTCTGTCCCGAGCCGACGAAATCCAAGCTTGTTGCGTCAAGTAATGTTGTTTCTGTTTGTAGTAGAGCTCATCAAGGAAAAAGCTTTATCCTCAATCAAGTAAGGCTTTTTTGTATCTTTTCTAAGAGATTGGTTCTGGGTTTTGTTTGGGACTGTGGGGTTTGTTTGAATTGGTTTATGCGTGAGGTCTAGGGTTGTGGGAAATTAGGGTTATTGTTTTTTCTTTTCTTGAATTGATTGATATATTCATTTTCTAGCTAACATGTTTTGTACTTTTCTTATTCTGAATGGTTTAAAAGTGATTGGTTTAGGAGTTTTCTTTGGGGAATGGTGTTCTGTTGGATTTGGTTATGTGTACATTGTTTTGAGGTCTATGGTTTTAGCAAATTAGTGTTCTTGTTTTCATTTCCTTGAATTGATTTACTAGTCTTTTAAATCTTGATTTGAGGTCATGGTTTTGCTTTATTTTTAGTATTTCAAATGATTTTGTTTCTGTTTACATTATTTTTGTCTGTGTTTCCTCCGATCGTGGAAACGAATTCCTACCAACTTCCTGATTCGATTTGCATGTCTACCAGTGATTTGTGATATTGGTTCTGCTTTTCGATATCTGAATGTGTCTCTCTTGGTTGGTACTTGGGTTTATAATCTAAGACTATGGCAGAAGGAGACCAAAATGGTCAAGGTGTTTTGTCTGTGTCGTCGATAATGAAACCAAATGGTCAAGGTGTGTTGTCCTTTGCCTTTTTCTCTCTTCTTCTTCCTGGTTTTGTTTCATGGAATATGTTGAGACATTTGGTAAATTAGAAAAAATACAATAGTTGCAGGTTAAGAGTAGAGTATTTAATTCTGAGAGCCAAGTTGAGTCAATTGTGATTTATGTGGCAATAGGTGAGTATTATGGAGCCATAAAGAAAAATGCTCAGGGATCGAAAGTCTAAACTTTGGTATGCATATCGTCTTTGATAGCACTTTGATGACACACCATGTCGGCCTTCCTCCTGATGCCATGGGGAAGATGATCACTTGCATTGCTCTAGCTGGTCAATATTCACTTAAGGTTTGAGTTTAATTTTCTCTTAAATAATAATAAATAAATGGCTCACTTGATGAATTGTTTCCTTCAATGTTTGAGTTAATAAATGGCTCACTTCATCAATTGGTAATCACTTCCTGTTGGAGATCATGATTGACTTGTTGTTCACGGTTGTTTTGTTGGTGTTTCTCGTTTTTCAGGATACAATGCTAGAGCTTGAATTCCAAGGTGTCAAGAAATTGTACACCATGCTTCAGTGTATTTTTGCAATCGTATGCTTTAATTTGTTTTTATGTATTTGTAATATTTGTTTAAATTTTTATGTAATATAATATAATTGTGTTTTTCAAATGTAGAATATTTATCAATTTAAACAAAATAAATTATATTTAAACTTCTTTTTTCGAAAATATTAAATTTAAATTGTTAAGACTTAAGAATTCCAATCTAAATTCTAACCATTGGAGGAGAAATATTTGCAAAATTAAAATGAGACTATTAACTTAATTTATTATTAAATTTAATAGTTAAAAATGGGTAAGAGCCTCCATATGGATTCATTGGACATGCTCTTAGCTTCCCTCTTGATTAAATTCAAACTCATAATGTATCTTGTAAGAAACAAACAATATAAAATGCGTGTGGATTGCGCTATTATATAGTTTTCTTTGCCGACATTTTGTTATTGTATAATATAATGCAAATGAACGGTCAAAAACATCATAATCGGTTTTAAAGCTAACACGTGTCATTGATCATAAGAATGCGTTGTTGTAACGAGCATACATCAACGCGTCCATTTCCCATTGAAAATCAATCGTCAAGAGCTCTTTCCTCTACGCCCATCATTTATTTAACATACTAATACACGTCTATCTAAATTTAACATATACTTTATACTTCTGTTTTTAACCAAAATCTTGTAATATCAACTCTTATCTATATTCAAAGGTATCATCATCACCTCTCTCTCAAATTCTCCATTCTTAATCCAGGTAACTCATTTTTCATAATCTCTAATCTCTTTCTAAGTTATTGAGTTTATGGATCTTAATTGATTTTGATTTTGACATGTTAATTAGATCTTAAAGATGGGTGACAAGCACAATGAACAAGACAAAGGGTTATTCTCAAATTTTAATCATCATGGCCATGGATATCCACCGGGTCAATACCCACCTCCTCCTCCCGGAGCTTATCCTCCACCGCATGGTTACCCACCGCAAGGCTATCCTCCTCAAGGTTATCCTCCGGCACCTCACGGTTATCCACCCGCCGCTTATCCACCTCCTCCTGGTGCTTATCCTCCCGCCGGTTACCCCGGACCATCTGCTCCTCAACGTTCAGGTTTTTAATTCATTGCCTCTTTAATATTAATTAACCTCATGAACATGGCATGCATTTTAATCCATGTACTTGAAGAAAAGGGAAAATAAACTAATCTCTTTTTTTTTCCAACAAACAAACAATTTGATCTTGCTCTGGCTATGAGATGAAAAATTAGTTGAGACATACAAAGAAGAATATGCATATATATATTAGTCCGAACCATTGTTGTAGGTTTTGGGTGGAGCCTATTTGATGTAGTTCTTAGAATATGATCGAAAGAAAATGTACATAATTTTCGTTAAAATCTTGGTCTCTCGAGAAGACCAATATCTTCTTAAATCAGGACGTGGAATTCATTTTGGGTCATGTATCCGTACGGTCCAAGGTGATGTTAACTTAATAGTATCCACGACTAAAGCTTGATAGTTAAATTAGTTTGTTAACTACCTAAAGAATGTTGGTTTAAGTCATTAAACTTTACATATCCTATCCCAGTTCATAGGTGTATGTATTTTATATGGTCACACTTTTACATTTTATATGGAGTTAGAATTTGGAGTGGCTTCTTAGTTAAAAGAAGGAACATGATTAGAATATAAGGGGTGTAAAAGGAGAATGCATGTACCATTTAGTTCGTCTCAGATATGCATAGAACCGGCCGGTTTATGAATAATTTGATTTCGTTTTATTAGGAATCATCGGTTAATATGTCAATTATTCAATTAACTTCTACTTGAATGTGAATAGGAGGAGTAGGGGGGTTGATAGCGGGAGCGGCAACAGCAGCAGCAGCAGCAATGGGAGGTCACCACGCGGCACATCACGGTGGTTATGGGCACCATCACGGTGGTAAGTACAAAAGAGGAGGGTTTTTCGGTGGGGGAAAATACAAGCGGGGAAAACACAGTATGTTCGGTGGAGGAAAGTACAAGCGTGGCAAGCATGGTATGTTCGGTGGCAAAAGAGGCAAGCGTGGTATGTTTGGACGAAGGAAGTGGAAATGATCGCTCGATATGATCATTTCGTCTCTAATTATTATATAACAACTTAAATTATCTATGTGTTTTATATATTATTACTTCTTGTGTTTTAAGAGTGTTCTTGTACTTTGTTTTGTAATATTCATGGTTTTTCTTTTTCGGCTTTAAACTAGTCAAGAGTTTGGACCGGGTCTAACTTTGTTAAGTGATAAGCATGTTTTTTTTTTTTTACATTTTTTCCACAGATTGCATTTTGTGGTATTATGGAGGATGTGTGAACAGTTTCTTTTTTTTTAAAATTAAAAATTTAGGCATTTGATTTTGATAAATATAACGATGGTAGGTTATCCTCAAACATGTATATGTGGATAAAGCCACGTAAATTACTGAATCAAATATGTAAGTTAGATTGACAATCTGATTATATATTCGGAAATATGAATCGTTGATAAAATTTTATTGATATCTTTTTTAAAAAGATCTGTTTCGTATATAAAGCAATTTAAGAATTATATTTTATATTTTAACTTTTACAAAATCTTATATTAGTTGAGTATACAGATCGAGTAATCTGATTATTTTTTAACTAAAAAATTAAATAATTAAAATGGTAGACTTTAAATTTTGGTTATTAATTTCCCTGGAAAGAGTAAAGAAATAGTATATTCCACAATTAATTCTTTTCTAAATACAATTATAATGGAGTAATTTAAATAAATGAAATTAAGCATTTTTTTAACAGTTACTATATAGAAAAATTGTGCAGATTTGGGAGAAATAACTGTATGTTCGGTAAAATAGTTATATCGATATTAACCATTCAAAGATAAACTAAGACAAAAACAAACTGAAATTAGATTTTAGATTATTACTAGAATACTGAGAGTAGCTAGAAAATAAAAGGTAAATTTTCATTATTTTGGAAAGTAAATATCACCCCTAAAATTTATTCGAAGGAGTTGAAAGTGATCTACATAATCATGCATATATAATTATTATATTAATAATTATGTATGTATTTTGGGTTTAATCCATAAAACAAAGGTAACAAATTCATTTTTCCTTCCTCGAAAATATCATACACTTATTATAACATTTTATATTTTGTTTGAAATGGATTTGAATAATTAAAGAGCAAAACAAACAATTTCTTGTAATCCATTTGACACCATTAGTCTAATTTATGTATTTGTAAAAGAGAGAATTTCATCAGGAAGAATCTGTTGATTAACTTTGGTAGTATTATTTTATTTTTACAGGATAAGAAATATACGAAGTAAGGATAAATTTTTTTTTTTGTCTAGTATTTAAAATTATCGGACGGAGTAAGGATAAGATAAATCTCTTTTTCTTAACTGAAAATAAAAATCATAGCCAGATCCATTTCACTAAAGTATAAAATAATTCTTATAATGGGTATATTAAATTGATTCATTAATGAAGAACTAGACAAAGTTATAAACAAAAAAAATGTGTCGACAAAAAAAAAAAATGTAATTCACAAAGAAAAAAGGGAGCCATGCATGCATGTCACTCAACAACTCCCAACTTTTTTTATGGTAAAAAACAACCCCAAGTTTAATTTTACAAGACAAGTCAACCAAATCAAATATACTCTTTTACTGGATATATAGAGAGATACGTATATTAGTAAATGTGATAAACAGAAATATAATTTTTTTGTTATTATCCTTTTAAAACAGTCGCATGAATGGTGATAATTGTGATAAACAAAAGGATTTACAAATAATTGTTATGATCAGGTAAAGTATAGTTATACGGATAGATAAGTGTTGACAAAAATAATCATTTAAAAATCAAGTGATACCAGATAATATAACGGACTGAATCCACCCAAAATCTTCATAATCTTTCTCCAGCTCTATAAATAGTGTGTATCATTCATTTTCTTATTCACACAAACAAAATTCCTGCTTAACAAAAATGTTCTCTTTGAAACTTCTCTCGATTTTTCTTATTCTCTTAGCCATCAGTTCGACTTATGCTACACATGTTTCTCACGATGGTCGAGCTATTACCATTGATGATCGTCGTCGTATTCTCCTCTCCGGTTCTATCCATTATCCTAGAAGCACATCTGAAGTAATTTCTATGACATATATAAAATATCGAATGATCAAAATCACTAATGATATATAATATATTTTTTTTGTTTTGTGTTAATAATTCTATGTATGTTCAGATGTGGCCAGATCTTATTAAGAAGAGTAAAGAAGGAGGTCTTGATGCGATCGAGACCTATGTTTTCTGGAATGCACATGAACCTGTCCGTCGTCAATATGATTTTTCAGGAAATCTAGATCTCATTCGATTTTTGAAGACTATTCAAGATGAAGGATTGTATGGAGTTCTTCGCATTGGACCATATGTGTGTGCAGAATGGAATTATGGGTACTAAACTTAACTCTTTAATTTTTATTAGATTTTATCTTATTTATTTTTAATGTGTAGAAAACATTTTTTATTTTAATAATAAACTATCGTAAATGTTATGTCGAATACCTGTAGTAATTAATATTTTTAGTTTTAGCGATTAGCAAACCTTGCGGGTGGGTTCTTCTCGATTAGTTATAAGTCCTTCTCAATATGTTTTAGCGTAATATATTAACAAACCTACCGTATATATAAAAGAAGTATTTTAGCGTAATATGTTATTCCTAATAATTTATAGAAAACCTACCGAAATAATTTAGAGTAATATGTTATTCTTCAATTTTTTTTTTTTTTGAAACCTTTATTCTTCAATTCTCAATATATGTTTAGATTTATTTTTTCTTTTTGTCGCAAAAATATATTACTTCTTATAAAGAGGGGGCTAAAAGCAATACATGTTTAGATTAATATGTTATTATCGTAATATATATAAAAACCTATATATACTAATTAATAGTTTTATTTTCACTGATCAGAAGAAAACCTTGCGGGTTCATCTTTGTTAGTTTTGAGTCCTT
>OVAP01007082.1:0-11108 GCA_900406295.1 Aurinia saxatilis
CTTTGCGTGGAATCCGGCCCTCGCAAACGAGGTGTTTTCTTGTAGTGTATCCTCTCCCCTCCTCTTTTAAGCTTGCGAAGATTAAACTCTTCGATTCCTTTTTTCACCAATCCGTTCGAGAGTCTACTAATTTCATCATTCACGATAATCTGATCTATCGATCTGTCAGCACGTGAAATCGTAAGTGGTCCAAAAAAAAAATGTATTTCTCTTTGTTGATATTGATGAGTAATGGCACCGATCATTGATTATTTTGACTTTTTGGCAAATTTCTTTGTGATGTGTTGTTTCATCATATAACTCAATGATGGATTTATAAAATAGAAATATCAAATTATGAAATACAATGTTTCTCTTATATATGTAAGACTGAGATTAGTATATGCATTAAAATAGGTTGGTTTATGGGTGAAGTTGTTGAGTTTGAAGCATTTTATGATAAGAGGCTCTCTCTCAAGAAGTGTCAGTGGAGAGACTCTTTGGACGAGGTACAATTTCATATAATCTTGTTTTAGGTACATCTTCATGAATAAAAGGCTTACTTGTTGAGATTTTTGCAAAATTATGTGGAATATAATAAAACATTTAATTATGATATATTTGCCACCTGGGTGTTTATGTGTTTCATAGTCGAGGGTGTGCACTTTTAAGCATTGATGCAACACCGACTTTGATTGCAAAGGAGAAATTGTTTCTTGACAATGTATGGCAAGTGCGCTTTTACATGGTACTTCTGAGGTGAATAAGGAAATACAGGATTGGATCATGAGGAGGTTTCATTCTAGTCCTAACACAGAGATAGAATTAAAGGACTTGACAGAACTTGAGGTTGGAGACTCGGAAGCAAAGCAGGAGGTGATGGAGTTCTTGGACTACTGGGGCTTAATCAACTTTCACCCATTCCCACCTGCAGATGCTGGTTCTACTGCTGGGAATCATGACATTCCAAGACCACAAGTAGATTCAAAGACCGAGTGTTGATCGTGTCGTACTGTCGGTGATGAGAGATGATCAGAGCTTCGATACACAACGAAACCTCGCACGTGACTTCAAAGGGAGTTTCGTGAGTATCTCCACCGTTACATCTGAAGGTATATCTTGGATGATTGCTTCATCACCACGCTCTTGAGTAGAAGTGGAGAGATGGTTGTAGGCATCCCGTCTGTTATCATCAACATTGAAATGCATCATAAGTCATGACAATATAGACGTGATCATTCCGTCTGCAAGTTTGACAAGAGCATGACAAGTTTGACTTCAGTGCCAATGTTTTTTGTGAAACTCAAGTACAATGTTTAACTTTGGATCCATGTAACTTTGCTATAAATCTTTATAAAACTTCCATAGTTTTTTAAAGTTTTTTAATAAGACATTTATAAAGTTTTTATAACCCTTTTATAAGACATTTATAAAATTTATTCATAATTTTTAAGATAATTTTTAAGGTAATTATAATTTTTTATTGACAGTTCTACACGTTTATAAATAAATATATATATATAATCATTTTATAAAATATTTAAAAGATAATTATAAACTTTTTATAAAGTTTTTATAAGTCATTTATAAGATAATTATAAAAAGTTTATAAGACAATTATAAAAAATTTAAAAGCTAATAATAAACCTTTTATAAGATATTTATACATTTTTTTATAAAAGTTCTAAAAATTTATAAACTTTTTATAAACTAGTTATAAGCCTTTTATAATCATTTATGCCTTATTCTCATTGACAACAAAAATCAGTTCACAAATCACAAACTTTTAATCAAATCTCTCTGTTTAAAACTCAAATCACTAGTCTTACACAACGATTGAGAATAAGAAGAGTAAAACAATACAGTAACAAACATGTTAATGATTACAATATTTTAAACCGAACAGAGATGTTTAAATTATAAACATTGATATGTTGTGTTTGTTACATCTTTTGACACTTGATTTTCCTTTGTTTTTCGAGTCTTTTGGTTCTTTTATAGTCTTAATAGGTGCTTAATGCATTGGAGTATGGATTGAAGCTTTGGAATGAAGATTTGAGGCAAAAGAAGACAAACAAGTGAAATGACAATGCAGAACCAGTCTGAAGTACCTTAAAGATCATGTCAGACGAAGGCATTCCTCTAAGAATTTAAATCTCAAATTTTGACACAACATAGAAATTGGAGTTAGATTCATTTTGGCGGTAGTTTCAAGTCATTCTGATTAGTGGTTAATAAGATATGACTGTTTTACTGAAGATATGTATTTCAATCCGAATGTCAAACTTGGAAAGTTGTCAATCACGTGATTTGCTCCAATCACTCCTCAATTCTCTCATCATGGACGAAAATTGGATCCATAAATCAGTGCTGAGCTTCCCTTTCAGTCACCATCAAGCTTTCTCTTTAGTTTCTTTCCATTGTTCATTCCACATTTCTCTTCCCTTTTTGCTTTTATTTTTCATTCTCTTTGTTCTTCAATCTGTCATTCTTTTTCTTTATTATTTTAAAATTTGGATTCAAGATTTTTCATCACATTTGTGGAGAAGTTTTTTTTTATCCCTTATATATTTCATTTCATTTCAATACAAGTTTTATTTTCAGTTATTCTTATGTTTATGATTATGCTTTTGTGTTTTTCAATTATGTTTGAGTAGTTTTAAAGTTAGATTTAGGATCTCTATGGTTTTGCGATTCAAATGACTAGACACAAACATGTTAGTATATTGATTCCTTCATCTATTGTTAGTCATAATTCTTAGACTAGATTGATCACTTAGTTTATGATAATAAGTTTAATCTAATCACCAATAGTGTTTTAGGTTGCTAGATCTACAATAGATGAGCAATTTGTTCTTAGCCAACAAAAGCTGATGATAAGGCACATTGTAGACTTATCAAACCCATTCTTAGTGCTTCCTAGCCAATTCTAGATTCATGCGAGAGTTTAGATATCTAGATTGCTTACGAAAGTGATTGATGCCACGAAAGTGGATTAATTCTATGTTTATGTTTGAGTCAAGAATTGTTCTTAATTAAATCCAAGAAGATATTTAATATTTGTTCACAATTCCTAAGATTTTTCCAAGGTCTAACACCTTTTTATTTATTGAATTTAAACAGGAGGAAAATTATAATACAAAACCCCCATTTTTTATTATCTTAGCTAAGTTAAATAATTTATTAGACTATAGTGTAAACTTTGGGATTTGTGGATTCGAGTCTTAGTTATACTATATTGATTGGTAGTCAAGGAATTTATCTTGACCAAGGGTTTTACCCTTGTCAAACATCGAGCTTTGCATCATAAACACCTTTAGTCTCATATTCCTCATCCCCATACAACCAATCCTTCCACTTCATGCAGCTCCAAAAATGTTTCTCTCTCTGAATCAGTGATGTGTTCCTGGTACATCAAACTTGAATTCAGATTATCAAAAGTCTTAACAACCATACATGAAAGAATTATTGCAACAATGCTTAAGAACCAATAACACAAACCCGAAAATAGATACACAACGAAACATACCAAGGTTCTTGTCAAGAGTCTTGGTGAAGTGGTTAAGATCGTTGGAACCTTCAACGTCTGCTTAAGGATATACTTCTCTCTCTGAAGACGGATTGATTTCGGTGATTTCGGCCATTTGATGTAACGAGTGAGATCCTTCTTAGGAGGTAAAGCTTCATCGATACCGAATTTCTTTGGCCTTTTGCTTCATATGTGAATCATCCCCACCTGCAAAAATCAAAGGGACTACTTCAGATGAGAAATATAATGACTGAATCATCACATGTGAATCAAAAGAAGCTGAGATGCTTTTAAAATTATGGGAATAGATTCCAACTCGTAGATTATTCTCTGCCTCTCTTCATCGAAATCCTTTTTCAGAATACAAAAACTCTTAACATTAACAATCAGGATATAAGCTGCATACGAATTAATCTATGAACTAATTGCAAACGAGTCACATGATTAACAATGACAAAAACTCCAATTAAAACTTGTTTACTCTACCAAAACTCCAATTGTAAGTTTCTCTAAGAATACAGCTAATGGATCCAACCAAAATCGAGAAATGCAAAATCAGATAATTACCCTGTTTTGGTCGACGACATCGACAATCGCCACGAGTTTCCCGTAGTTTTTCTCGAAGTTGACGAGAGCCACTCGTCCCATAATCAAAAGCTACATACATATTCTACGAATTGATTATAAATCAGAGAATCGTACCGAGAAAAATTCATAACCTCCGTACCAACACCCAAACCATACTCACTCATCATCTTCTTCGACTCCGTCGATCTCCACGCCCACACCAAACTCCGCCTCTCTTCCTCCTTCATCTCCAACAACAAACGGAACCATAGGGAGGAATTGCTTAGCCATGGATCAAATTGTGAAGGAATGGTCTTGTATCCGGAAGCAATAAAAGCCGAGATTCTTGTGTAGGAAATGCGGATTTAGGAAATCGAGAGGAGGAGAGAAGAAGATACAGATCCTATCGGGAGAAGAAAGAAGGAGGAGAAAGAAGGGCAATCTAGACTTTTAACAGAAAATGTGATTAAAAAAAGGAAGGTGAGTATATGTGATTAAGGTTATGTGATTTTTGGTATATATGATTTTGCACCCTAATTATTATTATTATTATTATTATTATTATTATTATTATTATTATTATTATTATTATTATTATTATTATTATTATTATTATTATTATTATTATTATTATTTATTTTATTTTTTTTTGTCAAGAATGTAAATTTCCTCAACCTACTTAACTTTGAAGCCTGGAAAAAAAAAAAAAAAAAAAGTAAAAACCAAGGTTACAAATGATTTTTCTAAAATGGAAACTTTTGTTTTTTTTTTTTTTTGAAAAAATATTAAATATTATTCGAAGAGAAAATAGCTTTTTTACATCAAAGAGTAGTTTTTGTGGGAATGAAATTTAATCTCTGTAATATTAAAAAAAAGACAATCACTATGGATTTGGTCGGGAGGCCAAGCATTTCTGAAGACCTTCCTCATAGTGATGATCACCTAGTAACCTGATTGAGCTGAAATGATCATAAACAGTTCTATCCACCATGTAAATTAACCGAGTTTCCGACGAAGGAGCCTTGCCTTTCCTGGGAGCATTGCATTCTAACCAGGGACGATAGAGAACAACTTGGAAGACATACCGTTACGTGAAAGAGCACAACCGCCATGGTTTTGGCTGGCCAAAATAACGAGGACAAAATCCCAATTCTGCTGCAAATGCTTGACCAAGAAGACCATGTGTTAAGTTTAGACCATAGAGCATACCAGAAGGATGTGCCCATACTGTTATTGACCTCCACTTTGAGACAACTGTAAGCCAAATCCCGCATCTTATTGGTTCTTATAAACAATTTTATGCGAACGCGTTAAACTGAATACATACATTTGTGCAGTTTTAGTAATTAATATGGTTTGTAATGATGTTAAGAATGGATGCAGGGGTCTGATATGAGTTCACATACTGTTACCGATCACTAGACATTGTTTAAGTGCACTTCCGGTTGATACCTCGAAGTTTTCTTTCTAGAACATTTTTACTCTCTCTGCGAAATTTTTCTCTCTTGTTGGTTAATTGTTAGAGAGTTAATTGTATTGCATATCTTTGTAATTTTTCCTTTTTTAGCAAAACCAAGAGAAGTTACCAAATGACACAATTGACATTAAGAGAGTTACGAGGATTAACTACTCATAATTACCGGTTAATTTAACTCGGTTTGGTATACTGGCAAATCATGGATGCAAACTGACCATAAACTAATACTACTTCCGTTTCATTTTATAAGTTGTTTTGCTTAAAAGCGCGCTCATTAAGACAATATTTACTTTTCAACTACAAAAAACTACTTTTTTTTGTCTCTCCATTAAATAAAAGAAAATTACATATATGAATTTTTTTTTACTTTTTGTATTGAGTTTTTGAAAAACTTACATTTTGAAATAAATAAATATAGACCATCAAAACAAACTTATAAAAAGAAGCCGAGGGAGTAGTTTTTTAGCTGATTTACGTCAGAACAAAATCAATTTCCCGACCCAAAAAAAAAAAAAAAAAAAATCAATTTCTGAATTGATGTTTTAGCATTACATTCTACTACAATGTTAATTGGAAAAAATTAAACGGATGTATGTTCCTGTATGGTTTTCACTTTGGATATGAGTTATTAACAAACAAAAACCACTAGGATGACGATCATATTCTAGTGGGCAGGATGGGCGTGCTTAGTAAAGATGGTATGACACGGATCCGGGGCTCTGGTGGATGGTCGTGTTTCATTGGGAAACATGAATCCATCTAGGGAAACCATCTGGCTGGACGATTGTGCCTAACCAATGACGACATGATTAGCCTGCCGTATAGAGAACACGAGATTGATTTCTCTCAAGTTGCAGTTTTTTTTTTATTGTCAATGGAAGTTAGAGTCATTGTAGACAACAGAGGAGAAACCATGGAGGTTGTAAACCATTCTCACATCTACTTTACTTTAATCACACAAACAATTTAAACAACAAGAAAACAATCGCTAAGGTTCGAATATTCTTCAATGTGGTTTGATTGCTCAACCTCATCCTTTCGATATTTTCTTGTCTTCTCTAAAATTTAATGTGCCAAATGAGGTATTTAAGGTTTGATAGGTTGTGTTTTATGCATGTTTTTAATCACTGTTTTTTTCATTTCAAGTCTCGTTTATTGTATATATTATTAAATTTGATTTCACTTTGAGTCTCATTTAGGTTGATCCATTTATTCTCTAGGAATCATGTTCTTGCATTTTGGCACTTGTTTGAGTCTTTTTAGGTGCAATGAGGAGGCTTTTTGAGTGCATGAAATGAGGAAGAATCATAAGAAGTGATATGAAGCTCAAATGTGGTTCAATGAAGCTAAGGATATAAAGGGAAAATTAAATAAGTTTGGATCAAGCCAACCCGATCCTTTACACCCGATCCAAAAACTACTCAAAGTTGCCAAAACAAGGTTTTTGGCTGCTTTTGGATCGAGGAGAAAATCCAATCCGTTCCACCTGGTCCTAGCAACTACTAAAAGTTGTGGAAACAAGGTTCATGTCTACTTTTAGATTGATGAAAAACCTGATCCATTTCTACTACTCAAAATTGTAAAAAAAAAGGTTCATGTCGTCTTATGGATCGAGGAAAAATCCGATCCTAACCGCCTGATCCAAATGACATTTCGGTTGACTTTTTGCGTTTTTAGTTGAATTTACCTTTTTTGACCCATATACGACCCGGTTATTCCAGGTCGACTCGAATTCGTTTTTAGAGCTTATAAATATTCATTTAGCATTCATTTAAACAAGCCTTCATTGTTGTTTCTTCTTAAGAACCAATATCATGTAAAGAAGACCGTGCGACTGACTCCCTCTCGACGGCGAACATCACTATCCAACAACCGTTTTTGTCAGAGTAAACCCCGGCTGACGTCGGCTTCGGCCGTTCTCCTTCTTACTATTTTATCGTTTATCATATTAGGAATTTGTAATAATGGTGATGGGTGTTGAATATTTGGTCGAAGAATTCTTCGATCCCACTCTTTTGGTTGATGATTATGACGATGAATGTGTGGGGATAACATCAGAGAAAAATTGTTATCATCGTTTAAATTCAGTGATGCAGGTTTAGTTTCACATGAAGTCGTTTGCAGATCTGAAATCAAGAGGTACGATCACAAGCCTTTCACAACAAATTGTTTATGGTCTCATTAGGAGACTTTTTGTTTGGCAAACGGGAGTGTAACCACTCTCGTTGTTTTCCTCCAATTTTGGAGACGATTCATTCATGGTTCGTCATTGAGATGTGATTGTATTATGCATTCATCAAAGATGAGCCTGTTATCTCCGTGAAGAGCCTTTCGACTTTTCATGATGCCTAGTATCCACAATCTTAATAAATGAAAGGGATTCAAACCTTGATATCATGTTTTGATCATCAAATTTGGGATCCGGATATATTAAATTTATGGAGAAATGAAGAATCTAAGCAAGAGATGATCTTGAGTAGCATCAATGATACTAGAAGACTATGGAGTTTTATCCAAGAGATGATAGCTAAGAACGATGATCTCATTCATTTGGGATTGATTCTGGAGGAAGAAAGAAAGATCTATCAACCATCTGGTGAGTAAGGCTTTGGTTTCCAAAGCATATTCATCGTTCTTCTTTTTGTTTGGTTATGTAATCGCGTATCTGTATTTTCTCAATATTGATGTCATTGAAATGTATCAACTGTTGACTATAATTCAATTTAATGAATGAAAGACGTTAAAAAAAACCCATATCTTCGTGTTTATGAAATTTAGGTTTATGATCTTGACATAATCATTTTCTTAATCTCCTTTCTATCATGCGTAATCTAGTTTGTTTATCGGTTTTTATTCATTTGATTACGAGTGAGTAATTTCATAGTCGGTTCTTGAGTTTGGTAGATTTAGGTGGTTAGATTATTAGTTAGCGGTGATTAGGCTTGCGTAATTTTAGATCATTAAGTATTAGTGAGTTAAATTCTATATTTGACCTGACCAATCAAATCTAGAACTTAAACAAATCATTGCCCGAAAGGAGTTCAATGAAATTCCCAAGAGACTTTTACTTAGTTTTTATTCCCTATCCAATGAAAATCGATGTTGGGGTGATTAGTGATCCATTGCGTTTGATTTGTTCATGCTTATTAATTAGTGATTTTGCAATTAAAAGGTTAGTGCAATTGCTAGATTAGTGAAGTGATAAGATCATGAAAGTGGGCTAATCTATTGCTAGTGTCTCTTTGCCAAAAAATAACACATAAGATTTGCTGTTTATACGTGTTTGAGGACCAACCATTTAATGTTTCTTCCCTTATATAGTAGGGCAAGTTTAGTCCCTTTCTTTCTTTGGCAAGACCAGTTTCCCCTTTGTTGGCCCAATAGTGCTGTTAATCTTTCTTTAACCTGAGTTTTGTTGCCTCATCCTCCCTTAGTCTTGTTTCCACTTCCCTGCATTGACAATTCTCAAACGTCCTCTCGAGATGTTACATATAGAAACCTTGTAATTAGTCATATAAATTTTTTTGATATTCCAAAATCAAGGAAATACTAACTTACTCTTCAAACTTTATGTCACAGCGAATGTGAAACAAAAATGACTTGAGCTAATAAATAACACATGAACAGTATATGTGCCACCTCAACGCACCGTAATATGTATCATTTTGATAAATCCCTCCAATTCTTTGATAATCAAATTGTATGGTAATCTTCAGCACACTTTTTTCGTGTGGAGACACATCATTGAATTTATTCGCACAATTATTGATTAAAGGAATTTTATTGTTGACAAAAAAATTGTTGTTAACCAACTAGTTGCCTTATAATTCCCAAGGGAATTTGAACCCCAAAAAAAAAAAAAAATTGCCAAGGGACCACAATTAATGTTCCAATATTCTGAAACTCCAATACTTTCACAATTATTCTTCCAAATTTGAGTTTTTTTTTTTTTAACAACCACATCCAAATTTGAGTTTTTCACATAGTTAACATTATTTCTTATTAAATGAAGTTGAGCACGTTAGACATGAGCTCGACACGTAGGCAATACTTAAAATCTATGATTGTTCCATGTGTCATTATTCAAATTTGATTTTTTTGTTAAGAATTATTTCTATTTATATAAACATGATTGGCCAAAAAGGTAAATAATTGTTTCCATTAAACAATATTTTAAAAAAAAATTAAAAAAATTAGAAAAGGAAGCTATAATAAAAAATGAAAAGAAAAACAACTATATCCTAATAAAAAAAACTAAATAGTCATGTTTATATTCACACTACAGTGCATTTTTTATAAAACGTTCAACAAAAACAAATATCTTTTATCAATATAGTTAACAATTTAGACAATTTATTATAAGAAGTTAGATATTTCCCCTATTATATATTGGCATACATAAATAACATATGATTTTATTTATACATAATTAACAAGATATGATACAGAAATAAGTTTTGAATATTCGTGTGAGTTGTAATTTAAAATTTAATTACACATATGCTGGTTATCTTGACAAATCTAATATATATGTTTACAGTAATATATTTTAAAATCTTTTAAATTATTGATTCACATTATTATAGATTGACATGGTAATTATACATGATTTCAGGTATATGTAATTAATAAGATATGATACTAAAATTAGTTTTGAATATTTTTGCGGGTCATAATTTAGAACATGATTATATAAGATTATACGGGTTATCAATTACAAGATCTAAAATATTTACAATATTAAGTTATTATCTTCTTAATTAGAGTTAACTAATAACTCGTGTGTTAACGCGGGTCCTAATCTAGTGCCTTATAGAGATGGGGGAATGTAAGACATACTACTTTTACGATATATATATATATAATAAGTTGTCTATTTTACTAATTAAGACCTCGACAACTACAATGTATCAATGCAGTAGTGAAGGATCGAATCCACAAGTCCCAGCTTCTACACTATGTCTTACTAAACTATCTTATTAAGCTAAATCGAATAAAATTGGATTTTTGTGGGTTTTACAGATTTTCTACTTATTCAAATTCAAATGGGGATAAAATGCTAGACTTAGGAGACATCAATGGCAGATAAATGAATTAACTGGATGACTATTCAGGTTCTAAACAGCACAAACTTCAACTTAAACAAAATTCTAAATTGGTCCACTTTTGTGGTACCAATTACTTCTCTTAGCAAATTAAACACCTAAACTCTCATTTGTGTTTAATTAAGATAGAGAGCATTTCTAGTGCTGGTTTAATATGTTCACAAAATGCCTTAGCATCAACTCTCGTTGGCTAAGGACATTTTTCTCTCCTAAATGGGCTGTCAAAAAATATATTACACTTTCGTTTAATAGGAGTTCCTATGATCATAAACTAGGCGATCAAGCTAGTCTAAGCCTTAAGGCACCGCAAAGAGGAAGCTATTCTAATGACTAACCTATTTTCATCCAGCTAAAAGCCTATCTAACCATCATTCCCCTAAATCTAACAACCTAACTACTTACACATCATTATAAAGACAATATAGCAATGTAAATAGAGAGACATGAATCA
>OVAP01007083.1:0-11108 GCA_900406295.1 Aurinia saxatilis
ATCCTTTTAATAGATTAAAAACCCCTTTAAAACCCTAGTTAGTTATAGTTTGCAATAAGAAACCCCAAAACTTATTTTCTTGCATTTAATTAGAATTCTTTTAGCTAGTTGCATATTTTTCGGTCTCTGTGGATTCGATCCCTACGTACTACAACTGTGTGTCTGTACACTTGCAGTTTAACTACAAAGGGTAAAACTTTGTGTATCAGTGACCTAAAATGCATTGTTTTCACAAAAACACTTTGCAAACAGAAAAACGTAAAATTCAGTGGTTTATGTTTCAAATCAAATAGTTTCTTTGTTAAAAACACCGAAAAATCATATCGAAAAGCGGTAAAATATCATCACTATCAGTCGATGTCAAGAATATTATCACGAGATTTATGCTCCAAACTAAAATCATCTAGATAATCTCGGACAATTTATAGAGCTTTGAATTATCAAACTGGGAGCCGGACTTAAGGATAAGGTGCAACTATGCAATTCAGAATTTACCTCATCGAAGCAGTCATTCAACTCCCCAAGTTTTATAACTTAGACAATGTAGAAAAAATCCACGATTGATACACAAAGTTTTACCCTATGTATTTCTAACTGCAAGTGCACAGCAAATATCAATTATACTACTTAAGGATCGAATCCACGAAGTTTTGTAGGGAGTTCAATTCCACATGGAGTTTTGTAAACCCAGTGACATAACATGAAACATTCCCTCCCCCAAAGCTGGACCTTCTGCGAGAAGGAGTGAGGATACAAAATGCATTCCTAGACTGTTCACAGTGAGTGACTCTGCTCGGTCTGGATTGAGAAAAGACCCCCCCAAACCTCCACTTACGTCGTCTGCACGCCATGCTGCATCAACTTGTAATAATATTATGTCGTTGCCAGTTGGTTTTAGGGATCGTGAAGGCTCCTAGGGGCTGCAGCTGTTTGGCTATGTCAGCTAGGCCATTCTTTAGCTAAGAAGATAGCTTTGAATAGAATCTCATTTGGGAAAAAGGCTTTACCTTCAAATGTTATACCGTTACGACTGATCCAAATAGCCCAGTGGATCCAGGGAGCAAGCTGAAAAGGGCCTAAGCCAATGGCAGGTAAGCAAGTATTTGTATGGATGGATGGCCAAACTTGCTGAAAATCTACAATTCTTCTCACATCCACGGGTTTATTCAAGGGAGCTAGACTCCAAATCTTTTTTGATGACTCACACTGGAAGAAGAGATGATTTATAGATTCCTCAATATCACAACCCTTTCATATTGGATATACAGAAATATGTCTTTCAATTAAACATTCTGTTGTAGGTATTCCATGCGCTATTTTCCAAATAAAAAACCTCAATTTAGGGCTTGTATTTAGGTTCTAAATGCCCTTGATCCAATCGAAACGTGTTGATATACATGTTTTAATCTTAGTATTAACTACAAGTGCACAGCAAAAACGTAATAATTAGGGATCAAATCCAAAAAAACAAGTGGTTACACTATCAATTACTATACTTTTAATCAAGCTAAGACAATAATAAATTCAAGTAACTAGTTAAGCAAGTAAATCAGAGTAAATCAAGGGATTTAAATCAATTAAAACAAGAGTTGGGTCTTGAGAACTTCGGAAAAGAAACCAATATGCAGTCATCGTTTGAGTGTCAAACGACACTATGAACGTGGCGTTCGACACCACTCGTAAAATCAGACACCAACTTAATTCTAGAATTCAAACACTATGGTAAAGCAAACCAACTTCTGTTGAGCAAGCCATCTATAATAATTCCTAGCATATCAAATTCATTTGTGAATTCTAAAGAATTAATTATGCGTCAAATATAGGTTCAATTGTTCACAAGTTTTTTAAACCAAATTCCTTTGTGAATAGAAAACTTGATCATCTAAGAAATTACTAACACTTCTGTGAATAATAATTAACTTATGATCTAGACTCCAGGTGATCAGACTAGAACTAGCCTTAAGCACAATCTAGAAAAGAACTAGTGGTGTTTTCCTAAAATCAGATTTATGACTAACATAAATTCATCAATTCCTAAGAACCATAAACCTAACAACGAAACTACTCAGACATAGCTAAACAATAATTAAAATAACAATAAACTTGGGGGGGTTATTGGCATATGGATTCTCAAAGTCATCTGAAATTTTGAGATTTCATTTTTATTGGAGATGTATTGTTGAATTCTTAATTAAATCTTTTGTTATTGGTTGGTAGATTCTTAAATTCTTAATGAAATCCTCTGTTATTCAAATTTTTTTGTTATTATGGATTATGCAATTCTATTAAAATCTATAGTTATTGGGACATAGATTCTTTATAATTTTACTCATTAAACATGATTCTGAAAAATCTCATAGATACACATGAGATTCTTAGAATTCTTATTACTAAATTTTTAAAAAATCTCCCAACTTTTAAAAATTCTCTACAACTCTATACAAATATCTCAAAATCTTTAAATTCATCACCTCCCTACAAATCCAGTTACAAATAACAGCCCCTTAGATATCGAAAAGAATAAAGAGGGTTTAGAAAATCTTCTCCCTTACAAAAATCTCTTGGTAATTAGAAAATTGTATTAGCCTAAACAATGCCCAAAACATTATATCTATAATCCTCCGAACGAATTTAAGAAATGGTAAATTGCTAAAAATAAATTTTCCTTAAGTGATTAAGAAAAATTGATTGATCTTCAAAATCGGAAAAGTTAATGAAATCCAAATGGAGTCGAACGACACTACGATGGTGTCGTTCGATACCTTCTTCTGATAATTTCCATTTTCTTTGTTTGCCTTTTTCTTCTTTTCAAAATTTGATCATTTTCTCAAAAATTAATCCATAATTCACCAAATGCTCCAAATTCATCCATTGACCTAAAATTACTCATATGAGGCTAATAATAATAATAATAATAATAATAATAATAATAATAATAATAATAATAATAATAATAATAATAATAATAATAATAATAAGACTCAATAAAATATGTAATATTAATGGGGATTTAGTTTTCGCCCAAAATATGTCATGCAAGCGCACAGGTCTCGCAGTAGTACTTAGGGGTCGAATCCACAGGGAGCAGCGTGTATGCAGTAGCACGTCCAAGTTCACTCGAGCTAAGCAGCAAAATGAAGTGGTTTGTGGTTTTGGTCGATCGACACTGTGAACTGGTCGATCGATGAGAACACCTTTCGATCGATTGCAGATTATGCGGTCGATTGATCAATGCCTGAAAATGTTAAGACAGAATAAAACATGAGAAAAATCAATAATTAAAAGCGTTAGGAAGTCAGACAATGCATCAGAGGATCACGGTTTGAATTATTCAGGGTAGTAACTAGTGTAAATCCTAATCTAGGCTATATAGTTGAAATCACCATTAACTGACCATCCTTATGGTTAGGCTTAGCCAGTCTAGTTCAATTGGTATCCGAGTTAACTCTAATATATATCTGTTCATAAAGAGAACCTATGGGCTGATCAACCAATTAATCTAGGCATTAAGTTCAAGAAATTAAATTCTACTAAACTATGAATAGTAAAGCTTTCACTATCAAGTTCTGGATCTTTTACTCTAAGTGGTGTATTAGTAGCAGGTTTTATCATATGATTATATTAAGATCTAATATGAAAGTAAGCCTACAAACTAATCATTACACAGCTCTATTGCATATGTACCAAACCATGATTCCTCCTAGCAAAACCTTATTCCTAACTAAAAGTCTACTCAAACATAGTAAGAGCAAACATGATGACAATGAAAGTTGCTTATTATAAAATAGGGTTCAGAATAGCTTCTCTGGAGTGCAGAGATTACAAACTTCGTCATTGAAACAATTATCAAAGCAACAATGAAATGAAGAAACAATGATAATAAATTGAAAACTATTTAGCCTGGATGTCTGGCTTTGTGAGTGTGTGTTTCTCTCTGGCTTCAGTCGCCTGTATTTATAGGGGAGAGAGTCGAGTTGTTGGCCGATATAAATCAAGAGGAGATTTGGATTGAGATCTAAATATTCGTGTATATCCGGCTTTGATCGATCGGTTGCCTATATATCGGTCGATCGACTGTTATCGAAAACGCGTCTTCTGAAGATTCAATATCTTCAGTGATTATCTCCAACATATACTGATAACTCCCCAAATGCAACGGTCTTTATCTGAATTTGTTCTCGAAGCTTCCTTGAGATAATGGGCTTTGATCGAACGGTAGTCCTCTCCTCCGGTTGATTGGGCCTTCATTTCATGCGGGCTTCTGGATACACCTTCAATTATTTGGATTTAACTTCTTACTCCTGAGGGCTAATGATTTGATTCCAAGCCCATGTGACAGCTAACTCACGTGGCTTGATTGTCCTAACTCCTTACTTCAATAGAAAATAAACATCTTTTTCATCTGGGCCTCCTGGATTTAGTAGAAAACGCTCATTTGTGACCCAAAATGCATTATTTTCACAAAAGTACTTTGCAAACAGAGAAATGTGAAATCCAGTGGTTTATATTTCAAATAAAATAGTTTATTCGGTAAAAACACCAAAAATTCATATCGAAAAGCGGTAAAATATCATCCCTATCAAATCCCCCAGGCTTAGCTCTGTTCGCCCTCGAACAAACAATATGCTAAGAAAGGAAAATAAGTTTGAAAAGTTAGGAACTCGCTTACTTGTACCACAACTTAGAGGCGGCAACTTCGTGATTGTCATCTCGACAATCCTGCCAAAAGTTTTCATCTCATACTCCCGCCACAATTCTCCCAACTGGTACAACAGGAATCTCAACCAGCAAATACCCTAACTGCATCGAAATCTGACTCTTTACATTGATTAATCATTGCGTGAGCTTTCTTACTGGAAAATATCATCTAGATAAAACAGGCTAGGTGTGTAATGAGAGGAGGCTAATATTTAGAGGTGGAGCTAATGTGTATAGGGTTTACCGTACTCAAGAGAAATGCGATATGTTTGCAAAAAAACAAGAGAGATTGGACTGCTTGATGGCATAGTTTTCCAATCACTCTCTCCTTAGCTTGGCTTGTTCCTCCCCAGACTTAGATTCTTTTAAGGGAATCTGAAGTCTTCTTGAACATCATCGGACTCCTTTACATATTTTCCACCTTTCTCCATCTTCGATCCTTGATTTCCCTGGCCTTTTTTGCTAAACAAATATGGATCATAAAGCTATGATTTTTTATTTTATTTTTTTAAAGCTTTCACCATATATAGCAAGGCACGAATTTTACCTTAATTTTGATGAAGTATTACCAGGGAAATCAGTCTTGAAACCTTCTCTTTAGATCTCCATGCATGTATTAAGATCGTAGAATGCTTTTTCGCCAATCTTCACGAGTGATTGGAATATTGCGTCACTCTCATCTCTCCGGCCGTTTTACACATACTGCATATAAGACAAGAAAACAAAAGAGATTGCATGGGGTTTAAAAAGAGGTTAGGTTTATGGGTGTGGTATCAACTCAAGATAAGTTGACCATTCAGGATCTGCAAGAGAGTGTTAAAGTGGATAAGAAGTCCTGAATGGATTTTTTTTTTCCTAGTCTAACACCTCCAGCAAGAAAGATTTATAGTCCGGTTTAGGTTCAGATAAAATAGAGTAAAAAATTAGAGTCATTAAAGTACGTGCAAACCGAGATGTGCTGGGGAAGCTTGAGTATTGAGTTTCTGGAATAAGTGCCTCGGGGAAGTCTTGTAAAGATGGTCACTATGCCGCAAAATCCAGCTTTGAGTAAAGTCCTTATTCCATATGTGGGTTGACTCAATAAAACAGTTTTGACTCAGTAATTGTTTTTAAAAATGGGTGTAAAAAGTGCATCAAAAGAAACAAATGAGTTAGATAACGAGGAATACCCCCCCCCCCTCATACTTGAATAACATCGTCCTCGATGTTGACAAGCTGTGAGAGCAAAATGGGAATTAAAATGGACTGAAATAGAAATAGATGGATTTTACCCCGTCGTCTTCAAGTGTATCGAATGACCTTCTTTATCTTATTGGAATTGAAAGGAATTTACAGGGAATAAGAGAGGATTTGTACCTGACGATATCAGTATATGATCATCTGTCGTGTTGAATTGAGGTAATGTTCATCATTTTGAGTCTTCATCGATCGATACAGTCATCAATCAATCGAATCACAGTGTGATTNCCCCCCCCCCCCTCATACTTGAATAACATCGTCCTCGATGTTGACAAGCTGTGAGAGCAAAATGGGAATTAAAATGGACTGAAATAGAAATAGATGGATTTTACCCCGTCGTCTTCAAGTGTATCGAATGACCTTCTTTATCTTATTGGAATTGAAAGGAATTTACAGGGAATAAGAGAGGATTTGTACCTGACGATATCAGTATATGATCATCTGTCGTGTTGAATTGAGGTAATGTTCATCATTTTGAGTCTTCATCGATCGATACAGTCATCAATCAATCGAATCACAGTGTGATTCTCCTGATTTTTACTTTCTTTTGGTTAGTGTTGAAGCGCACACCATTCTCATGGATCACCAATTGATTCAAATCAGTGGCCTCTGGCTCTCCATTGAAACAGTGAAATGAAGCTTATGAACTGCAAGCGATCGCTTGAATGTTGCTAAGGCAGTCGATCGATTCTGCATCCTCTTGATTAAATCATTGAATCCTATTTCCTGAGACACGAACAAAAACATTAAAATAAAACTTAATCCAAGACGTACCAGTGGGTTGCCTCCCACTCAGCGCTTCAGTTAGCTCGACATGGTTAAAGGTTTTTGTCCTCCGGTGGGTGGTCTGATGGTTGAGATGTGGCCTGATCAACCAATTAATCTATGGGTGGTCCGATGGTTGAGCTGTGGGCTGATCTAACATATATCTTTTCATAAAGAGAACCTATGGGCTGAGCAACCAATTAATCAAGGCATTAAGTTCAAGAAATTAAATTTTACTAAACTATGAATAGTAAAGCTTTCACTATCAAGTTTTGGATCTCTTACTCTAAGTGGTATTAATAGCAGGTTTAACCTATGATTATATTAAGATCTTATATGAAAGTAAGCCTACAAACTAATCATTACACAGCCCTATTGCCTATCTACCAAACCATGATTCCTCCTAGAAAAACCTTATTCCTAACTAAAAGACTACTCAAACATAGTAAGAGAAAACATGATGACAATGAAAATTTCTTATTATAAAAGAGGGTTCAGAATAGCTTCTCTGGAGTGCAGAGATTACAAACTTCGTCCTTGAAGCAATGATCAAAGCAACAATTAAATGAAGAAACAATGATAAGAAATTGAAAACTATTTAGCATGGATGCGTGGAAGCTTTGTGAGTGTGTGTGTTTCTCTCTGGCTTCAGCCGTCTGTATTTATAAGGAAGAGAGTCGAGTTGTTGGCCGAGATAAATCAGGAAGAGATTTGGATTGAGATCCAAATATTTGTGTCTATCCGGCTCTAATAGATCGGTCGCCTATATATCGGTCGATCGACTGTTATCGAAAACGCGTCTTCTGAAGATTCAATATCTTCAGTGATTATCTCCAACATATACTGATAACTCCCCAAATGCAACGGTCTTTATCTGAATTTGTTCTCGAAGCTTCCTTGAGATATGGGCTTTGATCGAACGGTAGTCCTCTCCTCCGGTTGATTGGGCCTTGATTTCATGTGGGCTTCTGGATACACCTTCAATGATTTGGATTTAACTTCTTACTCCTGAGGTCTAATGATTTGATTCCAAGCCCATGTGACAGCTAACTCACGTGGCTTGATTGTCCTAACTCCTTACTTCAATCCAAAATAAATATCTTCTTTATCTGGGTCTGGACTTCTGATGTTGATTTGTTGAACTTGGTAGAAAACCCTCATTTGTTTCCTAAAATGCATTTTTTCACAAGAACACTTTGCAAACAGAGAAATGTGAAATTCAGTGGTTTATGTTTCAAATCAAATAGTTTCTTCGTTAAAACACCAAAATTTCATATCGAAAAGCGGTAAAATATCATCCCTACCAAATATCATGGTATAAAAACCATGATATATCATGTGTGTTGCTCTGTTCTAGTAACTCGTCATCTTGGTTCTGGGCTACGAAGTAACCAGACAATAGTATATAGCAGTGTCACAAAAACATTCATGGGTCCTAATAAATTTGTAACTTAAAAAACAAATAAAGAGAAAGTAACTTTATTAGAGAATATGAAAATGTCTATACAAATATAATCTTGGAATCGCTTCATCACTGTCTCATTTGTTACAGTGTCAAGTACCTATTGTTTCAATGAAACAACTAGGTAATATTTTAAAATTGTGTAATACCGTATTCACAATATTCATTGTAGAAAACCATGTTTCGACGGTTATGGTTGCAACAGAAAGAATTAGATAACTTTATAAATCGATAAACTAAAGGATGTGAAAATGTTTCTTTGTCTCCACCATGACACAAGCAAGATCAGCAAGACTCTTTATACTTGCAAACATTTCATCATTTTTCAAATTATCAAGATAGATATGAAGAATATTATTCCGAGATTTATGCTCCACGAAACTAAAATCATATGGATAAAGATCGGACAATTTTTATTGATGTTTATGAATAGGCTCTAATACAACGTATTGAATTAAAACGCGTAAGTGTTTTCTTGCTCAATCTCAATTTTGTTACTTCTTTGGATATGACTTCGTTTTTATATGAAGAGAAACTTGACCCCTAGCCGCGAATCTCGGGAGAATATTCTCCTGATTATTCATCCTTATATTTCTTTCCGAACCGTCCCTCCTGACACTGTCTATTTGCGGGTTGGCCCAACCATCCTCAAGCTCAGCCCAACAATCTCCGACTCAGCCCATGACCTCTTATTTTTGAATTGATCTTGAGATTTACAAAGCCCGACCCCAACAACAAACAGCTCTCAACTATCTCCCATTCAGCCCATGGCATCTCCTTCGGGAATTGATCTCATGAATTATGAAAGTCTGGCTCAACAACAGTGAAACCATGAGATGTTAAATTTTATCATATAGTGAAATGGAGAACATATGTGAGATGATATTAAAAAAATTAAAGTGTGTTTACATGACTAATCGTATATTTTATTAAACTAATTTGAAATAACAAGGTTTGGATTAGGATTTTAAATTTGTATTTATAACATGAAATAAGTCTCAATCCAGCAAATTCATTAAATCAAATCCATATTTAAAATCATTTTTATTCAATAAAGGTTTATTTTAATCTGTAATTACAGATGTAATAACATAGGATTTCATTAATAATTTGAAACTTATTGATTAAAATGTATCATCAATACGGTTGTGTAAGACAGTTTTCACAATATTAACTGTAGAGAAACATGTGTCGACGGTTATGGTTGCAACAAAAAGAATTAGATAACTTTGAAGTCTATAAACCAAAGGATGTGAAAAATGTTTCTTTATCTCCACCATGACACAAGCAAGATCAGCAGGACTTTTTATACTAGCAAACATTTCATCATTTTACACATTATCAAGGTAGATATCAAGAATATTATTAAGATATTTACGCTCCATAAAACTAAAATCATCTGGATAGAGCTCGGACAAATTTTATTAATGTATATGAACAGGCTCTAATGTGGGGGTCAAAATCCCCCATAGATCAAATTGCCGAGATAACATAAAACCGAGTACAATCCTCCTCTAATGGTGAGGACAAAAGCAGCCTCATTCGCGGTACAGGAGACCCCATTTCGCCGAGAATCATGGCGAGTTCAACACACTCGACCGCATGGGCCTCAAGAATTGATCGTTATGCTGAGTTCACTTGATTACAGCCCAAAAGGTGAGTTCCTGCAAAGTTAGCCCATGCTCGCCAAGATATGTAGCCGCCTTGCCTACAAAGCCGATCCCATTAGAGAAGTCCAGGCATCCAGCAAATGTGAGCCGACATAGGAAAAAGGGAAAGGCGAGGATAAGGAATACAAGAAGATTAAGGAAGTTTCATTTTATCACCAAGTCGGCTAAATCTTGTATATATACTTTCGTAGGTTAAGCTTGTTAGATCATCTCTTTCTAGCATAAGTACCAAAATAATTTGCGCTAAGAAACCTTAAACACTTTTATGATCGATAAAAAGCTCTTTGCTTCGCTCATCGTTTGTGTCTATCGAGAAGTTTGGGATCCTTCAAAAGATCACGAACAAATATTGATTGTGGGAGTTTTTCCCACATAATTTGACACCGATTGTGGGGATTTTAAACTTCTCTATGCAAAAACACCAAGCACGGAACAATGGCTGTCAACGACCAGATACCAACAGTGAACAACCCGAGGGAGCCCCAGCAAGCTCGCTCATCACGATTATCACCGATGACAGCGGTGTTGCTTAATCCACCACATCCATTATTAACTCAAATCCATATTTAAAATCATTTTTTATTCAATAAAGGTTTATTTTGATCTGTTATTGCAGATGTAATAACATGGATTTCAATAAGAATTTAAAAATTATTGATTAAAATATATTATTTCACTTGGATTGACAAATCCAATAAAATCTGAAGAGACTTTCTAAGAAAATCCAATGGAGTGGTCTTACAATCTAAAAAAACAAAGAATCTTACTCTAGTAAAATCTTTTAATATATGAAAAATGAGTCGTATATCTAATCCATGTTTCACATATTAAAAGATATTACTAGAGTAAGATTCTTTGCTTTGTTTAGATTGTAAGATCACCTCCATTGGATGTATCCAATCCATGTTTAGACATATAAACTCTGTTTTCATTATTTCTAATATTATATATCTACTTTTTTGAGTTGGATGTATATTCGTATTTTAACCAAAATGGTGTGTTAAGAAAACTAAATATAAGTGTACTATATGCATGTATCCATGGTTTTCTAATACCAAATACTAAAGTTTGACTTTTGAGTTTATAAGAATTTATTTATTTTAGGAATAATATATGTAACTTATAAATCGTATATAGATTGTATTTTTTCTTGAACAGGCATCCAATTTATGTATTCCAATTAGAATACTAAAGAAATAAAAGTGTTAGTTAGTGTCAGATACACACTACAAGAAAAACACGGCAAAACTGACGGACGAAGTGACGGACGCCGT
>OVAP01007084.1:0-11108 GCA_900406295.1 Aurinia saxatilis
TATTATATGTCGAGCTGCTCCAGATTCATCCTAGTTGCTGAGCTTTTGATGAGTTCCTTACGGGCATCAACCTGAAACAGACACAGAGAACAACATTGCAGCATGAGTTTTGCCAGATTTATTGGCACATCTTGCTTAACCTTCTCACAAGCTTCATGAGATGAGAAAAGATCCAAGTCTGGCTATTGATTTAGCTTACCCTTGCACCCATAAGAGATGAGAAGACCATATTTGTTTCTGCGGCGTCTTCAACAACTAATTGCTTCAATATCCTTGTATCTGGATTCATTGTTGTTTCCCATAACTGCTCAGGCATCATCTCACCCAAACCTGCAGATGCAGAAAAGGGGACATTACGGAATAATACTGCCAATGCATCATCTCACAGTAACTTAACACCTAACCGCGGAACAACTACCACAGTTTAACTTGTCATGTCCATGATGTGAGAAAAACTTATAGTTCAATTTCTCCTTGGTATTACCTTTGAATCTCTGAATGTTGTAAGATGCGTTTCTAGGGAACGAAGCGGTAATTTTTTTAAGAGCTGCATCATCATAGCAATAGTGTGCCTGTTTCCCCCTCTCCACCTAGTTGTGTTTTAAAAAAAAAATCAAACTTTCTGTGAATCTGTAGGACAATAACTACAGAAGATCATACTTAAATGCTAAAAACTTACCTTGAACAGAGGTGGAACACCAACGTATATGCAACCCGCGTCAAACAAGGCTCTCTATAGATTAGAACTTTCGTTAGTTTCACATAAGTCCACCACCAAGCTAGATGCTATTGTAAGTAACGTTTNTAAAAAAAAAATCAAACTTTCTGTGAATCTGTAGGACAATAACTACAGAAGATCATACTTAAATAAAACTTACCTTGAACAGAGGTGGAACACCAACGTATATGCAACCCGCGTCAAACAAGGCTCTCTATAGATTAGAACTTTCGTTAGTTTCACATAAGTCCACCACCAAGCTAGATGCTATTGTAAGTAACGTTTTATGCAACTAAACAAATACCTGATATCTGAAGAAAAAAGTCAATAGAAGAGTCCTGATATGTGCACCATCAACATCAGCATCGGTTAAGATGATGATTTTATGGTATCGCAAATTCTCCATGTTAAAATCTTCTCCCTGAAATAGATTATACGTTACAGTGAGTTTGCCAAAGAAGACCAACAAATAAGATATGAAAAAGGATATATCACCTTAACACCAAGACCAAGGCCAAGAATTAGATTTTGAATTTCTTCGTTCTTATACATGGCTGCTTCATCCTTTCTCTCAATATTTAAAATTTTACCTCTTAAAGGGAGAATCGCCTGCATAGATCCAAATACTGTGTTAAGCACTAACCAAACAGAAGCAGAGCCCACTGTTCTATATGTTTTTTTTATCAAAAAGATAATGGCAGAACCCAAATGTTACTATGTCGACCAGTGAATGATACTTCAATTTTGCAAACTATACACTCGAACCCCAAAACAGCCTAATTTATCTATAGTCTGGTTTGTATCCATGCTCTCATCTTATTGACATTAAAGAATGTTGATACTACTCAGAGATTCAGTCAATGTGTTTTAGAGGAAGAGCTCTTTAGACTCCTAGTATGCGCATACTCAAAAGACAACCAGTATTTATTAGCACTAAACTTTTCATGTTTTAACCGCTCAACTAAGACATGGGAGAAAAATTCACTATCTCAATTCTCAAGCATCAACCAGGAGCACATTGCAGAATGAATATTNGCCAGAGGAACATTGCAGAATGAATATTATTTGCTTGGATGTCAGCTATAGCTATGGAAATAAAAATTCCCACCCCTCCCTGATTCGTGTATAGTGGCGCAATGTGGATAATGAGTTATTACCTGAAAGCGCCTGTCACGGCCCTGTTTTGCACTGCCACCAGCAGAATCTCCTTCGACGANACCAGGAGCACATTGCAGAATGAATATTATTTGCTTGGATGTCAGCTATAGCTATGGAAATAAAAATTCCCACCCCTCCCTGATTCGTGTATGGTGGTGCAATGTGGATAATGAGTTATTACCTGAAAACGCCTGTCACGGCCCTGTTTTGCACTGCCACCAGCAGAATCTCCTTCGACGATGAAAATCTCTGGTAGCATAGGAAAAGGATGTCAATATCACTAACTTTCAACAATACAAGTGTCAAAAGCTACAGTGACAGCCTCATGTTTCCTTTCCTATCTTTTCAATTTGAGTCTAAGAATATCAAATGTTTGACAATCTAAACCCTCTTTCAGTCATATTATATACTCCATAGTTCAAATTTACTAAAATGAACTCATGTTTTGATTTCCTAAGAAAGGCCATGGTAGCTAAGGCCTACCAGATTCTTCAGGATCTGTAGATGAGCAATCTGCCAATTTTCCAGGAAGCGAGGATGACTTTAAAATGCTTTTTGATCTGACCAACTCCCTAGCCCTCTTGGCAGCGAGAGCAGCCTATGAAAAAACAGGATCAACAGGGAAATTTCATGTCATTTGGTTGACATTGGTAACTAAATGCACTGTAATAGACTGAGGACCAGAGAGGAGACACATACTCATTCACAGAATACGCCAATCACAGATATCAGAGAAATGATTCTCAATGGATAATACACATTTTTAGAGTAGGCAAAGATGTGAAAGTACGAGCAGGTATATCAATGATGTACCTTGTATGCATTCAAGGATTTGGAAATAATGCTTTCAAGTACATCCGGATGCAGTTCCAAGTACTCCGTGAGGTACTCCTGGACTGATTGGTCAACGATTCTTCTCACCTCTGGATTTCCTAGTCTTGTCTTTGGGAGGTTAGGGGCCATAAAAAATAAAAATACAAGCATCAGAATACAAGAAAAACTTATGACCTGCTAACCAGAGATTATATTCAAAAAAGATGGTCGACAAATCAGTATGCTCTCAAGTACCTTTGTCTGACCTTCAAACTCAGGATCAGGAACCTTGACTGAGACAATGCAGGTCAATCCCTCCCTAACATGTTCCCCACTTAAGCTAATATCCTTCTCCTGAAAACATAATCAGCGACAATAAATCACACCATTGGTGAGCAACCTTTTCAGAAATTCCTCCCTAACACTGGTTAAGATCAATGCTGAATGCAAAGCAACATCAGTAACTGGCATATTTCACAGATCACTCATGGATAAGTAAATTGTTTATTGTGCAGATGTAAGAGTACTCAAATTTGGTCTGAATTCAGGGAGTGAATGATGTAATACTTGACCTACACTATCTCAAAAGAATCTTTCATAATGATAGAAAACTCACCAACAATTAGCCTGTGCAGTTTTTATTTTTTTTTNTAAAAATACAAGCATCAGAATACAAGAAAAACTTATGACCTGCTAACCAGAGATTATATTCAAAAAAGATGGTCGACAAATTAGTATGCTCTCAAGTACCTTTGTCTGACCTTCAAACTCAGGATCAGGAACCTTGACTGAGACAATGCAGGTCAATCCCTCCCTAACATGTTCCCCACTTAAGCTAATATCCTTCTCCTGAAAACATAATCAGCGACAATAAATCACACCATTGGTGAGCAACCTTTTCAGAAATTCCTCCCTAACACTGGTTAAGATCAATGCTGAATGCAAAGCAACATCAGTAACTGGCATATTTCACAGATCACTCATGGATAAGTAAATTGTTTATTGTGCAGATGTAAGAGTACTCAAATTTGGTCTGAATTCAGGGAGTGAATGATGTAATACTTGACCTACACTATCTCAAAAGAATCTTTCATAATGATAGAAAACTCACCAACAATTAGCCTGTGCAGTTTTTATTTTTTTTTTAAAGAGGGAACGAAAAGGGAGAAAAAGGGCTAACCTTAACAACCTTGGACTTCTTTGCAAAGGAATTTAGAGTTCTTGTTAATGAAGCCTTTACACCTTCTATATGTGTCCCACCATCAATGGTGCGAATACTATTTGCATATCCCAGCATGGTATCCGAATACGCATCTGAGCACCTGGTACAATAACAAGTTTACAAATAAGATACTATTACTTTTGGATAGTTACCATAATACACACATTTCCAAAAACACTGCAGCATATAGAGTCATCAACTCAGCATACATTACAACATTTTTCTATCCACTTTTTAGTCGACCTAAATGTTCAAGTACGTAGATACTAAAAGATGTATATAGCAGTCAAAGTAACATACCACTGAAGGGCAACATCAACAATGGTGCCATTTATCTCTTTCCTGAAACCCAGCACATCATGAAGTGGTTTCTGAACAAAAGAGCTGACAGTTAATCTTTTGAAGATGATAAAGTAATAAGGACAACCTATATTACCAAAGAGCTAACTTAATAGAGTTGAGTTGAACAGGTTTCCTAGATGTACTATAGAGCCCAAGATAATAACAAACTAACTGGAGAAATGTGGTCAACATATCTTACCATCAAGTTAGGTGAGAAAGAAAAGTATTGGTACCATTCCCATTGCATTTTGTTTCACAAACCCCATCCCACTATAAAGTAAATCGACGCATTTTAAATTCTAGCATCCTGATAGACAAATATTAAAGAGACTTTATACAACTATAACAATGGATCCACAGTGCATGCCTCACCTTATCAGTATTTAGCCAGCTAACATATTCAATTAATCCTCCAGCATAAAAATATTCGCTATACAGGTTCTTTTCTGGATCATTATCCTCCTTTTTCAGAGAGATTGTAACCTGCATTCATTTATGGACCACTTGATTACGACAAAAGAACAGTACAACATTAGCTTCTGCTAAGAACTGATTAAAATGAGCAGGTTACTCCCTCAACATGAAGCAAACCATTCAAATATTGACGTTTTAATTTAAAGAGGTCATTATGGATGCCCTGGTTTTAAGTGATAATTGTATACCTTTGGATTTAGAAAAGCAAGCTCCCTAATCCGTCCAGCAATAGTATTATGGTCAAACTGAATCGCAGTTGTGAATACTGAAAATCAGTTTGTTGCGAAAAAGATAAGTTAGTCACAACACTTTATCTTTGGAAATTGGAAGNGATAATTGTATACCTTTGGATTTAGAAAAGCAAGCTCCCTAATCCGTCCAGCAATAGTATTATGGTCAAACTGAATCGCAATTGTGAATACTGAAAATCAGTTTGTTGCGAAAAAGATAAGTTAGTCACAACACTTTATCTTTGGAAATTGGAAGGGTAGAAATAGATAAATACAATAAAGGCAAAACNACTTTATCTTTGGAAATTGGAAGGGTAGAAATAGATAAATACAATAAAGGCAAAACCTTCTTTGTCAGGCCAAAATCTGATGCATGTTCCTTGAGTCCCCCTTGACTCTGGAGGAAGGACATGACATGTAAGCGTTGTTATGGGCTTTCCACGAGAATACTTCTGCTGAAACTCCATCCCATCTCTACGAACAATAACCTCCAGCGCCTGTGAATAGTGGGAGCTCCTTGATTAGTCATACACATATAATCCCAATAAGTTCCAGATGCAGATATAACAGTTTCTTACTGTAAAACCATATCAAACAAATCAAATAGGCACAGCGGGATCAATATAGAACAGTTAGAACACACCTCTGACAAAGCATTCACAACTGATAAACCTACACCATGCAATCCACCAGACACGCTGTACCCGCTACTCTTGCCACCAAACTTACCCCCTGCATGTAAGACCTACACAAATAAAAAGCACAAACAATTAATTGCATAGCCCAAAATCAGGATAACAAAACGAAAATATGTAAATTCAAATTAAGACCGCCATAGATAAATCTATACACAATAGACACCTGAGTTTTCAACATTTAAAAACTAGAATCATCCGCCTGGAAAGAGCTAATAATCCACTAAGAGCAAAAGTGTCAGATGGTAGATACAAATGGAACAACTAAAGGACTGAATTACTTAGGAATGGGTGAATTCATACTCATCATTTAGCAGGTCTCTACTATACTAGAAAGAAAAATAACTTTAACATGAGGTGTGAATATTCAATAAATGAAGCAACTGACCTAACCCGTGAGAATATAATAATTTGTTATTTCTTATACTTATGTTATGCTGTTCCCAGCTAACCGTAGAGCCTCAGAGCAACCTAAGTTCATATACATAAGTATAAGCCAAAGATAATAGAGAATTTCAAGTAGCAATACCGTAAGGACAGTCTCCAAAGCAGATTTTCTCGTCGCGGGATGCAAGTCTGTAGGTATCTGTAAGAAAGTTGCATATAAATAAAAAATGACAAAAGGTGTTCTTAAATTATCTGGAACGCTTGTCGTGTATAAATTCTGGCAAGAGGCAAAACTAGATGAAAATAAAAAACTTAAATGCAAATAACAGAGAACAATGGACACATCGTTTGCTCTCAGTGCACAGCTACATGCACAACCAGTAACCTTGGAAAACTTAACAACGAGCACCAAAACTGACACCTCCTAAGCATGATTATGGAATGCCATGGGTGCCACTTAATTTCTCTCTTGCATCCAAGCATGAAAATCTATAATCCATATTTTCAGTAAGAAATTTGCGAGGATGAGATCATATACCCCACGTCCATTGTCTGCAATGCTGACTGAATCGTCTGCGTGCAAAACAACATCGACTTTTGAAGCAAAACCAGCTTGGGCCTCATCAATTGCGTTGTCAAGGATCTCATAAACCTAAGAAACAATATGTGTTGAATAGGATGAAATCATCACCAGTTGAAAGGAGCCAGTAAAGACCAAGAAAATTCAAAGAAAAGGGCATTTACCAGATGATGCAAACCACGAGATCCAGTGCTACCAATATACATCCCAGGTCTTTTCCTGACAGGGTCTAAGCCTTCCAACACCTAAAGCATCATAGAGAGTTCAATATACAAATTAGGATTGATAGCAATTATAGCAGATAACACTAAATGATTTGGTATCCAAAAATAAAGGCAGGAAGTCATCTCTACAAAGCAATGAAAAGAAAAGGAATTTACTTGAATGTGCTCGGAGCTGTAATCCTTAGAGTTAGAGCTCTCTTGCAGATCATCAGTGTCCATGGTGGATGACATAAAGGACCTAGGTGAGACCGCATTTCTATGTACAAGTCTTTGACTCAAAACCTTAGCTAACTCAAACTTTATCCTGAAACCAAAAAGGAGACTTATCTAAATACCAAGTGAAGTATGAACATAGAATCAAGTTTTTGCTTTACACTACGGAACAGAATCACATAGCCCAAGTATTCACTAGAACAATTAAAACCAAGAACACTTGAACAAAATTGAGCAACTAGAGATAAACTTAACACTCAAAAGAGTATAACAAAAATTCTCAATTTCGATTGCTTGGAAACTCTCAGGAATCGAGAAAAGGTGTAATCTTTTACGCATACGAAGCAAACGAAAACGGTCAAAAGTAAGAGAAGCGAGGAGGTAGAACCTGGGTGGTGTTGTAGAGGAGAGAGTTGAAGAATGACGGTGAACTGAAGGACACAGAGAGTGAGAGAAGAGACGAGTACGAGAACCCATTAGACCAAAATAGAAGTGAAGATAAGATGGTGGTCTCTGAAGAAGCGCCATGTCCGAAGAGTGATAGAGACATCAAATGTTTTCTTCTGCTTCACACACACAACAAAAAATTACGGGTCTTCTTCTCGGGTCGGATTATTCGAATCCGGCCCGGTTCAGAGTCTTTGGATTACAACGGTTCAACATTCCTGGTTAAAGTATACAGTATATGATTGATTTTAACTTTGAAGTTGAACATTGAATTTTTAGATTTTGTCTGAATCTTGTATTTATCTGCTAGTGTTGAAAGTTGNCTGAATCTTGTATTTATCTGCTAGTGTTGAAAGTTGTAACACAACAATGGGCATTATCATCTCCACACAATAATGGCGTTATCATCTCAATGAATGTAAGGCAATGCAATATATATTATTACTCATATATTTAAGTATAAACTGTAACATATAAATGTGTATACCTCGGATACAAAAATGATTAAGAGGAAAATCTCAATCTCTAAAGGTATATAATGTCAAATGTTTCCATCAGTTCCTAATAGCCATTAGATAAGATGTAAAGCTAAGCATGAGTAGTCTCTGAGCTCATCTAAATCTGCGTTTAGTCTCTCCGTAAGCAACAACTCCGAGCACTGTTATACTATACCCGCCAATTCCCATCACCGTGACCGGGTTTCGGAATAGGAGGATTGAGATCACAACCGCAACTGCTCCTTTGGCATTACCTAGGACCTGAAAAATCGAACATAAACACATTTCATCCAATTAGGCATATCTAGTTTTGGTTAATTCAACGAACAGATTGTAAATGCTTCGGTTTATTACCTGGAGGGTGAGCGCGCTTGTGTGCTTGGTTACCAAAAAGTTTAACAAGTTGGCTGAATAAGCCATTACAGAGTTAAGCAGAAGAAGTACCCACATGTACTTATGTTGTTTTGCGAGCGATAGAGTCACACTCATCACATCCGGCTCCATTACAATTGTGACAGGCAGAAGTGCAAGAACTGCTATAGGGGACATGTAGAGCAGCAAATTCATCGAATTCAACTTTTCCCTGCAAGAAAAAGTTTAAACTCTAAATGAGCATTACTCATTAAGTAACAAACCGAATCTCCATGGTTCTGTATCATTGAGTAAATGCAAAATCAAAGCAATGATCTAATGTAATAGACTTACCCCTCAGAAGAAAGTAAGATGCCTTGAAGAACAGACTTAAAAGCTCTTGCCGCAGTAGCACTAATGCACATAATGAATCCAAACCAGTGGAAACCTGGCTCACCCTGCCACCAAAAATATGATACATGTCATTGATACATTCATAAAAGATAATACAGAAATCGCAAACTCGGCAATCCAGAAATGATACCAACCAACAAGCCAAAGGAAAGTCATGACAGAACAGAACCAAATAGCTCAAAAACAAAACACTTACTGTAAAAATGACAATAGCAACAAAAGAAAGACTAAAAGCTTTAGATAACCTAACACAGGACTCAAATTGTGCTTTCCTATCGTTCCACAATTGAATTGTATACTCAATGTGATCACATTCATGAAACAAACAATCATCATTAATGCTCTAAACTTAAATAAGTCAGATCCAGACATCACAATAAAACACATTTCTTCCATACCTACAGAACATCACCAACCAATAGAACAATAACCCAATTACCAAAATCTCAAATCTAATGTAACAATGTGCAACATTTTCACAATTTCATAATCCAAAAAAAAACGTACCCCACTGGCAATAACAACCCCTGTAACTACAGGAACAAGAGCACCATAAGTAACCCAAGCCTCTCTCTTAAACGTCATAAGATACGCAAAAAGCGCAGTGAAAAACGGCGTCGTAGCACCAACAGCCTGATTAAACGAAACCGGAAGATAACGCAGCGAGATATTCCCACCGACAACGGAAGCACAAAACACAATGCTCAAAGTCGCGACCTTTAGAAACTGAGACCGAGATTTGAGATACTGAAGAGGAACAAGCTTGAGGAAGACAATGGAAACGTAGCTAAGAATCGCACAAGCGGACATGTGACACATTGTGAGAAAAATGGGGAATTTGAAACCGTAATTGGAGAGGAGAAACTTGTTGAGGAGAAGGACACCGATGTTTGAAGAGTACCATGAGATGATTAGGGATAATATGAAAAGGGTTTGTTTCTTTTGGGATGATGATGATGAAGATGACATTTCTGGTTTCTGATCTGGGTTCTTTTTGTTGTTCGTCTTCATCGTTTTGAGAGAGAGAGAGAGAGATCGAGATTTGGTTTTTGGGAACGAGAGAAATTAGCTCTGAGCCTCGAACATGAAAAATGTGAGATTTTGTTGTTTTTTTTTTAGAGGAAATGAAAAAAATGATGAATTGTAGTGAAACGTAATTAATGTGTTAACATAATTAAAAAAAACGTAGTTAATGCGTTAAAAGATGAACGTAATTAATGGGCGATTAAGAAAGAGCAGTGGAGTAATAGTCAATGCATTATTTAGTTATAATTGGAAAATATATATGAATTTGGGTGAAATTTAGGAAATGGCTAATTTAAAGAACATTTTATGTGTTTATTTATTTATTGTAGAAATGTAATTACTATTCTCTCCGATAGTATTTTATTCGGTGGTACTGGTACATGGATCATTGCAAAGAAAAAATATCGGTAATCAAGAATTAAACCAGAATTTACGTTTATTAATTGTTTTTTAGATTGGGTTAGAATTAGAAACTAGGCATTTAAGTTTTGACCCAACTAAAGTTGGTCCAAAATCTAGATTGTATTCTCTAGTTGGCTTATGTTATTAAATGTGACCAGCATTGTAATCTTGAATGGACAAAGCTTTTAGTTATTGTGACTAAAGAAAATGGCGACAAAACAATTTGAAATTAATCGACTCTACTAGTTGAAGTTGAATATGTAACCGGTAAGGCATCGTGGCAGCCTATCATATGTCCTCCTAATCTCCTATTTGACATGGCAAATGAAGAACATAAAATATGTTTTGGTAATCGGTAGTTGGGAAATAAATATGTTTAGCTTTCTAGTAGCTGAAGATATACTACTGTCATCAAATTACATGTTGTTCTTTGATCCATTAATCATTAATTAATGTATAAAATTCACAAAATACAAAATATGAACAAATCTGTTAATTAGACGAGGACCCGCCAGAGAAATTCAAAAACGCAGACATAAATGGACGCGTAAACCGTACCTTTCTAAATTACGATTACACCCCTCAACGTGTACAAAACCAATTGGTTCTCCTCTAATGGTCCGATCGTAAATAACTTAATCTCAAACCCCGAAAATATCCTAATCTATAATCTGACTTAGCTTTATAGTGTCATCTTCTCCATTTCCCGAATTTTGGCAAACTAATTTTCTCTTCTTCTTCACCATGTCTGGTTATCCACCATCGAGCCAAGGTTACGGATACGGCTCCAATCCACCACCACCACAACCATACGGAGCTTCCGGCGGTCCCAATCCACCGCCACCTCAACCTTACGGAGCCTCAGGCGGGTCCAATCCACCACCGTACGGATCATCAGCCGCGTCACCATACGCC
>OVAP01007085.1:0-11107 GCA_900406295.1 Aurinia saxatilis
TGTAATAATGGTCATCCAAGGGGGAGTGTTATAAACCCATTTGTGGATGTCATTATAGGGCCCATTAGCCTAAACTCATGTAGAGATTAAACCTAAACCTTAATCATGTAACCTATATAAGGCTTGCCTCCCTTATGAAATAAACACAACCCTATTATTCACAACATTAATATGTTTTTTGATGTACTACTCTTTGTTTTGTCCCATTTATATAACGCAGTTGGTATGTGAATAATCACATAATTGTTAAATAGTGAATGGGTCAAGTTAGACTTGCCTTGTCAACTACCCTTTAAACAGATGTTTATTGTTGGTCACTGACACCTAATTCCACTAATACATTTCTTTATATTGTCATTTATCAGTCGAAAAATTACGTGCACTCATCATCTTTTGTATTGCATTGGTGTTAGACTGTTAGTGTCACCCACATCTTACGTCTCACATTACTGAAAGTAAGTCTTTTGTAACACATTTTGGGCGTTTCATTTCATATGTTAAAGTTACATTGTTCTGTAAGAAAAAAATATGACCAGTTTAGCCTGATTGCATGATCTGTCATTGAGGTTGTGTCCATATCGAACTATTGAAGCAACCTAAAAAGTTTGGCAGTAACACTAAACAATGTGTTTAGAAAAATAAAGAAACCAAACAATTAGTAGACACAATCAAACGAGGAAAAACAACCAATCATCCAAACTTTGAACACATCTACTTCTTGTTCTTCTTCTTCTTCTTCTTTGTCTTATCTTTCGAATGGCGTAAAATGGATCCTAACCCAAATGTAGATGATGGACCATTAAGGACTGGTATGACCGAAAAGCTTCCTCCTCCTTCACCTTTCTTTCCTGTCTGCTTTTGTGGCCTAAACTGATAATTGCAACATATAGATGAAGAAGGAGAAGATGGCCTATGGTTGTTAACATCCCTCAGCATTGCTCTCTTAGAATTAGTAACAGAACCTGTCGAGTTGCTTCTCGTGAGCCGAGGAAACGAACAGATAAGACTCTTCTTTATGTCGCAGTTGAGGCTCGAGCTTCTCTTGAAACTCCAAAACGATTTTGATGACTTCTCTGCTTCTGAGTCAGAGTTTGCACCGCTTGCTCGCCCGTTGGTTTCCTTTTCGTTGTGTTTTGCGGGTATTGGTTGTGGAGGGAGAGGAGATGGAGATAGAGAGGAGGTAATGGGAGGGAGTTCGTACTTGTAGAGACGTCTTGGCACCGTAGAAGCTGCGGTTATATGGAAAGGGAGGATCATGCCATCCGCAAAGATCTCATCGGCTGGCGAGGAGTCTCCGGGATCAAAGTTGTTTGAGATATGGAACTCAAAAGAATTTGAGGAATCTAGAAGAGTTTCGTCTCTTCGGATAAGGCCAGGTGGTTCTATTACAGGTGGTGGTGCGATTTCGGATTGGCCGAGGTCACTAGAGAACGAAATCCGCTGATGACTTGACTCCATGCAGATCATTGTCGGAACAAAAGACAAAAAAGAAAGTCAAGTGAGTAAAAATGATCACTTTTAATGTCAAACTTAGCTTTTAGAACAATGGAAGGTGAAGTTTCAAATAAAGCTCCTAAGTTGGTGGGGAGAAGTTGAAGTTTTGAATAAAATAATGGAAGGCGTAATCTGTCTAAAGATTGTGGTTAGCCACTTACTACTAGAGGAACCAAGCAATATCATAATCACCTTAAGGTATTTTAACAGGGTTTGAATAAGTATAAATGTAGGACCTAGGCACCATTCGTGGTCAAATGAGAAGTCTTGTTAGTTGTTAGCTTGATCATGGCTTGCAACGGTCTACACCGTTTCTGATGGTTCTAACCAACCCATAAAGTCTCCATCAATCGATTGGTCTTGTTCGTGTATTATGTTCTATATGCTCGCAAATTCAGCATTCATGTGTTGAATGTCAAATTTAGGTGCTGGTGTGTTCTGATAAGTATTCGCAAGGACTTTCTGAATCTATCATGTTCGCCCAAGCATCTATGAGTCTGGAACATCTGGAACTAAAGAAATCTTTGTACTTTGAAGTCTCGGTCATATTAGAGAGGATGGGACCTGAGTGAACCTCAGGTAAATGTGACATGTCCTAACCACTTCTTGTTTAGACTTGTAAAGCCATCAAATAAACATGTGATGGCACAAATGTTGTTGCTGCTGACAGCAAATAAACTTCTTGGCATCAAGAAAACCGCACATGCAAATATGAATTTGACAGATCACTGCCAGTACCATCATGTTTGCTTGATCTGGCAACATAGGTTGTTGCTCAATACCTAAAGATGGTCAACACGGGAACATTAGACTCAACAAATGGTGCATCTGTAAATTGATTTTAAGAAAGAGAATAAAAACTCAGAGATGTAAGGTGTTTATACAGGATAGCTTGTCCGATCCTCCAAACAGCACAGACATTTTTGCCGTTCAGTATACTATTTGGTGAGACAAGCAGGATGTTCTTGACCTGTAGAGGCACCAATTCATGAAACATACTCAAGAACAAAAAGTTCCTTCGTTAAGCTCTTTGCACCCACAATAATGGCAACAATAGATAACATAAAGTGCACTTAAGAAACCTTTCTGGATTGAAAGATTAAAAAGAGGGTTACAAAGAGAGACACTGAAACAACTGTATAATTAGAAACAAACAGCTAAAGATTACAACTAGACTGATGACGATACACCATTACTACCATCTTCTAAACTAAACAATATCCAGAAATCGGGTTTCTTCACCGATCCAAGAACATTGCTACATCAACATTTCGATTACAATGACAACTGCATATAAACTTGAGAATGTCTCAAACTAGAACCAAGAACAGAAAACACAAATTTGATACATTTTATACTAAAGCAAACACCTTTCATGTTTCCAAAGCTTCAGGTACATTATAAGACTCCATAGTTACTTCTTCATCCAACCACAATCCAGGAAAAATCGTCTGCAAACACAAACAGAAAATTTAGTAACCAACCAATCAAATAAAAAATCTGATCTTTCTCCATACTTACATTCAATTTCTTCTGAACAAGTCTGGGCCTCTTCTTAGGTCTCCTGGGAGGTCTCTTCCCAATAATACTCGAGAAATCCTCTTCGATTTCTTCTCTCAACAACGAAACCGAGAATTTCAATTTCTCATCTTTCTCCATCTCCTCATCAACACTTCTCTTCACACCAATCTCAACTTTCTTCCCCGGAGACTCGTCTCCAGGTTCGTTACACGCGGCTCTTCTCGTCCTCAGATTCCACGGCCGATCCGCCACGGTGGTTCCTTCACTGTTCTTTGTACGCTTCTCGTTCCCGATTGCGACGGATCTGTTGGGTGTGCGATCGAGAGAGGAAGAGGAAGATGGTCGGTGGTTCGAATTGGGAGGTAGATTCACGCATCTGAGGAATCTTTGTTGACCCCATTTGAGACAAGGTAGAGTGAAATTGTGGAGACGCTTGGATCTTTCGAGGGAACGAGGAACAGACTCCATTGATGAAGGTTTCGATTTCTTCTTCTTCTCTCGTGGAGCTTCGAGTTTAGTTCGAAGTTTTTGTTTCGTATTTATTCTCAGATTTTCATTTTTGCTTTCTTCTTTTAAATGTGGAGACAATTTGAGAGACGATGGATTGTAAAAGTTGTGTGATTTTTTTCCGTAAGTTGTCTGTAATGACACTAAACAAGGACTATCTAATTATATACATCTATTATTATTTTTATAGATTTTTATATATATATATATGTAGATTCATTGCAATTAGTTCATTTTTGAGGTGTTTGGCTAGTTATGTATTTAATTTGTGATTGTTTTTTATATTTAAATTTTGCGCTCTTTGATTGACATTTTTTATTAGTTATTTATGCGTTTTTTGGTTATGTAAGGAACATATGTTACGTGTTTTACAAAGATTTCGAGCTGAATAATCCGTTGATTTTTTAATTGATTTTTTTTCCGAAGAAAGCAATATCGCATAGCTAGTTTTTTTTTTCTTTTGAACTATAAAATCTTGTTAATTTGAAATTCTTCAAGAAGTGCAGTGTAAACTGAACAACAAATGGGAAAACCTTGTCACCTTTGTCAATTTTTTTTTTCTTTTTCTGTTTTTGGTTTTTCCTTTCTTCGACTCAGAACAAAGAGAATTATTAGGTTTTGATGGGTTAGATCTGAATTGGGTTTGTCGATGAGACGAATCTATGTGTTCCGGACGACTCAGTTCTTAGATCTGATCTTTGGAGAGGTGAATCGCTGGTTTTGTTTGGAATCTGTTGATTCACGGGCTTGCACATGATTCATCTTCTTCCTGGTTTATCGGAATTTGTTTTTTCCTTATTCTCACTTTTGTCCTGTAGCTAAACCGACCGTTACTTCTCCTGTGCATGTGAGGTTCCTCGAGATTGTTTGTTCTGTTGTGACTTCCTCTGATCCTATTTTTTGTGTGTACTTGTCCCTCGGTCCGTCCGGTCCTGATCAGGAGCATCCGTGTACTAGCCGACGGTATCTTTTCCGGGGTGGATCGATTCTCTCCTTGTTACTACGTATCAGTCAGATTGGGAGCTGCATCTTCTTTTCAAGCTTCAATAGGTGTCTTCATCACGCCTTCCCTTCTTTATCGAGTTTAGATTGAACAATTTATTTGGCTAAGGATTGAAGCTTCGTGCGTTATTGTTTAGGTAGATGTGTATTTTAATAGGAGGTCTCGCTCAGCAGGTCTCATGGAAGTTTGATTTTGGAAAGTCCTGTTCAATCAATTTTATTGAATCTCCCTGTTTCAGTTGTTTGTTTAGGTTGTGTTTAGCTTAACTCTTGGCTCCGGCAAATTTATTGTCGGCTTTTGGCTCTGTTTTAGCCGGTTATTGTGTAAGTTTCACTTGTTTTTTTTTTAATAATAATTTCAGATGGAAAAACAAAAGAAAAAGAAGTGCAGTGTGAACTGATCTTAGTCTAGTGGCTTGTGGTAACACCACTGAGACTAGGCACTGCCACCCCCGGAATCAAGTTCCACTGCCTATAAAATATAAGAATTTAGTTATGTGGAACGGTGAAGGAACAAACGTGTAGCTCGTAGAAGAGAGAAGCCTCTCCTCGTGTGAGCTTTGAGTTACCAATGGATGTACCAGTTCTAGCCCAATGATGACAAAAAAAAACAAGAAGTATAGTAAAATCTCTATAAATTAATACTGTTGAGAATTATACACAAAAAACCGTTGTATATGAAATCATAATAGCATTGCCAAAAAGCGTTATCTAAAGGGTAGAATAGTTATCACAGGGCGGAAACATCGTCTGCAAATTCGCTACGGTAACATTTTTATTGCGGTATTCTGGTGTTATTAATACCCATATTTTCCGTAGTACAAAATAGTTTTCGTCATAAAACTTAATTACTTCAGTCCTTCTATCTATTCCTCTTACTTCGAGTCGTAAATAAAGAGTATCCATATTCCCTAAACAACTTTATAGCATGAGTAATGATTAGGAAGGACCAAATAGTTGATTTATGCGTTCATAATACATGAAGAGTATCCATGTTACATGATCACCACTCAACACCAATTAAGAATAGACGAAACATGAACATGTGTTAAACTGGTGATACGTATAATCTTTTATACTTAAATGCTTCTATAACTGTAAAATGGAAAAGGGAGAGAACACATAAGTTTAAAGGCTAAATAAAAATCAACATACTTGTGTATTATCAAATATGCAGTACTCTCAAGTTCTACAAATTCAAAAAAAAATAATCACTTTTCGTACTTATGTAGATTTCAATTCCATCTAATCAGTGAAATGACATCCTTCACTGCTGTTAGCTAAATGTATAGATATAAAATAAAATAACATATGCTCTTGATACCCCACAAATATCAAAATCATTAGTAGTCCCTGGAGAAACCAAGAAAACACAACACAAGTTATTTAGTCAAAGTAAACAAGATCTAACCTTGTACAACTGGTGTTGCATTAACAGTAGTTGGTTCCTTGATTCTTGAACAAATATGCAACAAGACTTGACAAAGAGCAGGCTCAACCGTCCGAGTTTGAACCCGACTTGGATTACTTCTCCACCTCACAAACTAGGTAGTCGCACTAGCAGCTGCAAGACCCAAAACAATCGGCACCTTGGTACATGCAAAGTTACAGGAGGAGACTTACGTCTTAGTGATTCAGAAAACTCTACGAGCAAGAGCATGCCTAGCTACTTCTTCAGGAGTTGCAAACATCCATTGGTAACTCAAAGCTCACACGAGGAGAATTACGACTTCTTTTTGCAAATTCTCGACGAAGAGCAGGTCTACATGGTCGTTCAGGAGTTCGCCGAAACAAGAAAGGCACTAGTATTCCAAAAGTTAAATAGAGAGAAATGACCATTGGAATTGCTCCAACTGTAAGCTTAATAGCTTCCTCATGTGAAATCAGCCTTACCTTGGAAATTTTTTAAACTGAATATACATACTGTAGGAACATGATTTGAAAACTCAAAATGAAGCTTACTCCTCCTAGGAACAGCTTTGATCGAATCAGAAGGACTCATTGGAAACCTGCAACATCAATAAATCAAATAAAAAACCAAAAATCACTAAACACCAAGAATCTATACCAATTTCGCACAATCTCATCCAAAAAAATAAAAAACAAAATAAAATAAAACTCTTTTGAGAATACAAACTCCATTCAACCCATGAATCCAATTTTTCACACTCTAATTACATTAAAAAAAAAATCTGATCAAATCAAAATCTTTTGAAAATTTTAATGTAATTAGATTGTGAGAAATTGGATTCTTGGGTTGAATGAAGTTTGTATTCTAAAGAGTTTTGTTTTTGTTGTTGTGTTTATGGGGACGAGACTCTGAGAAATTGGTTTATATTCTTGGTTTTGAGTGATTTTGGTTTCTGATTTAATTTATTGATGTTGCAGGTTTCCAATGAGTCCTTCTGATTCGATCCAAGGTGTTCCCGGGAGGAGTAAGCTTAGTGTTGAGTCTTCAAATCCTGTTCCTACAGGAAATGTAGTCTAAAAAGCTTCCAAGTTGAGGATTTCACACGAGTAAGCTATTACGCTTACAATTGGAGCCATTCTAATGGCCATTTCTCCTCGTGCAACTTCTGGAATACCAGTGCCTTTCTTGTCTCAGAACTCCTGAACGACCACCTAGACCTGCTCTTTGCCAAGCATCTGCAAAAAGAAACCATAACTCTCCTCGTGTGAGCTTTTGAGTTACCAATGTCTGTTTCGTCTCAGCAAACTCCTGAAGAAGTAGCTAGGCATTCTCATGCTCGTAGAGTTTCTTAATCCGCAAGACGCAAGTCCCCTCTCCCCTCCTATAGTTTTTGATTTACCAAGGAGGACGATTGTTTTGGGTCTTGCAGTGCGACTACTCCGTTTGTGACGCGGAGAAGTAATCCAAGTCGGGTTCAAACTCGGACGACTGAGCCTGCTCTTTGTCAATGTTGGACATTTATTCAAGAATCAAGGAACAAGCTACTATTAATTCAACAGCAGTTGTAAAAGGTGAGATACCTTTTACTTCTCTTATCCTAGGATGACTAAAAAACTTGCGTTGTGTTTTCTTTGTTTCTCGAGGGACTATTGCTGGTTTATATATATATTGGTGTCAAGAGCATGTGCTATTTTACTGTATATATTCCTTTATCTATCAACATGTAAGGATGTCATTTCACTGATTATATGGAAATGAAATCTACATAAGTAAGAAAAACGATTTTTTTTTTTGTATTTGTATTTGTAGAATTGGAGAGTACTACATATTTGACAATACACAAGTATGTTGATTTTTATTTAGCCTTTAAACTTATGAATTCTCTCCTTTTTCCATTTACAGTTACATAAACATTTAGGTAGAGAAGATTATACATATCACAAATTTAACACATGTCCATGTTTCGTCTATTCTTAATTGGTGTTGAGTGGTGATCATGTAACATGGATACTCTTCATGTACTGTGAACGCATAAAACACATCATTGGTCCTTCCTAGTTATTTTTCATGCTATATAGCTGTTTAGGGAACATGGATACTCTTTATGTACGACCCGGAGTAAAAGGAATATATAGAAGGAGTGAACTAATTAAGTTTTGTGACGAACACTATTCTGCCAACCTCATCATCATGTTGTTTATGGCAACGGTATGTTTTGGAATGAACCCAAAACTCAATTCTCTTTTCTTTAGAAAGCTAATTACTAATGTGTCTCCTTGCTTCAATTGTTTTCAGAAAACCATTATAAACTTCAAGGTCTAGTGGAAGAGAAGTTCCAAGAAATTCGATACACCAACGAGGCTATCCCTAAATTTACTAGTCAGCCATGTACTCCAGACCATTTGCGGGTTCGGCCCTGTTTGGGAGTTAAACGCTGCGATAGCGGCTAGCGATAAGGAAAAAGGCCTTCATCTCTGCTTCATGTCTTCTCCATCTTTATTGCTGCGATTGAGTTTGTAAAGAAAGTCGATGTAGTTGTTGCTGCTAAAGGAAACAGCGGAGATAGATACATCACCGTAATCAATATATGCAATCGCTGCGATTTATTTTGATCCAGCAATACTTCCCACCATTGTCGCTTTGCTTTGATAGTTTGTTGTTGTCATCACCGTTTTGTCATGTTGCTGTTGCAGTCGCAGCAACTGGGTAAAGAACAGGGCCTTCCTCTTTCATTTTTCCAGAGTTAGCATTATACAAGGCATTGATCAAGTCATGATTGAATTTTTCTAAGGTGCATGGTATTTTTGGTGGCTATCTTTAAATTGGTTGTAGGTTATTGTGAAGGCTGTTCCTATAGTGCAGGGTCATGGGATTATTGTGTCATGACCTCTAACTCCTAACATCCATCAACACAGAAAAGCATCATAAAATTATCTTACTCATGCAATTGGTCATGAAGGTGAAGGAAGTTTGTTTCATGCCTTAAAGATCTTAGGTACAATTTCTTTTGTTCAAGCTAATAAATCTTGCAAAGTTTCTATTAAGAGAAAATCAATTTGAAAGTGGTTGTAGTTTTCAGCCATGTAGTCATATTTTCCAAAATGATATCTTACTTTTTTGGAGGATAATCTGGTGCCATTAATAGTCAAGAGAAATGCTGAAGATTACTTGTTTGAATGTAACATAACACTAGTAGGTTTTCAAGCAGATGCAAAAACTATATGGTTATATAACTATCTTGGCATATCATATATGATGCAGTAAAAAACTACATGGTTAGGTAATTGAACTAGATTCCAAGAGAGTAGTATGACAGGATTTTAAGTGCCTCTTTACCCACGAAAGAGTTCTATTCTAGTCGAATACAGGAAAACTCTTAACTTACAGATTTCTGCATTAACAGATTTTTAGTTTTTTCTAATATTTGCACAGGTTGGACAACCGGACTGAATGCTAACAAAGATTGGACAATGGATTTGTTTCTTCAATATTATGGTTGATCTTAATGTTTGTTTGTCATTGTGGGTTTGTATATTTACTGTTTTTATATGATTTTTTTTCTTTTCTGTTATTTGTTTTTTTAGGAAAAGCCTCACTTATTTTACAGTATATGATATAACACTTAGGGTGAAAAACATCTTTTTTACAGTGAAGTTTCAATCATCAGAAAGTGATTTTACGAATTATTTTTGTTTGGTAGAGTTTACAACTTCATTCCAAGAACTTTCCTTTTTTTGTGTGTGTGGAGATGAATGAGTTTCAATCTATTAGAAAAGTTATGTTAGTATTAGTTAAATACAAATTTGGAAGTTTGTGAAAGTCTTTTATATACCCGTTTGTTTGTAATATGCAAGCAATCATTTGGGTAAGAGTATAGGGTCGGGTACTCGACGTGATCAATGAATTTTTGCCATACTCGTTTATTAGGGTACGTGGTTATTTGTGTAGGGTTTATAATATTCAAATACTAAATATAAAGGTAGAACTCTTTGTCTTCTTAGTTCAAATGTCTCTAAAGTCTTTAATTTTTCTTTAGTTAAGATTTTATATTAAATTAACAATTTATGTTGTCACTAACTGTATCTAATTATTTATTTATAATTATATAGATGCTTTTCTTATGTGTCTATTGCCATATCTATGCCTTATCCATATCTTTTTTTTATTATTATTAATTTTACCATTTTTCGTCCCCGGTTTTTTTGTGTGGCCATATCCATCTCAGTTCAACCTAGCTTATGGCTACAGTAGTGGCGCCTCTTCAAAATTTAGAAAATCATCAAATAAAAAATCTGATGTTTCCACATCAATTTCCACAAAACACTAAACCCTAATTGAACTAATCCAAAACATGGAAACACAGAGAAGAATTGGATCTTACTTGCGGCAAATCATCTTGTCTTAGTTGTACTTACGAGCCAAAGCTACCAAAGAAGATGGACTGTGGACTCTGATCACATACAATAACAAATTATTTTCACGTAAATGGATAATCAAACATAAAGATTTGTTACCTTTCTGGATGTTGTAGTACGATCGGAAGAGGAAGAAGAAGAATGTCGGTAGATTGATAAAAACTTTGTTGACTTTTGGATATTTCAAGGGAAGGACCAGACTTCATTGATGATGAAGATTTCTTCTTCCTCGTCTTCTTCATCTCTTTTGTGGAGCTTGGAGAATTCTCAGATTTTCATTTTTCTAGAGAGAGACCAAGGATTGGATTGTAACGTTCTAAAGTTATTATTTCTATAGATTTTTTTCTTTTTATATAGGCAGATACATTGTACTTGGTTCATTTTTGCAGTCTTTGGCTAGTTATGTATTTAAATATTGTTAATTGTTGTTTTAAATTCCTATTCCGTATTCCTTGACTAATTATGTTTATTGGTTATTTTTCGGGTTTTGGTTATATAAGGATTTTATGTTATTCACGGTTAAATATCTTTGAATTATTATTGTTTTAAATGTGCAATTCCCGCTTTTTGCTCAGTTATGGTTATTGGTTATTTTTGTGGTTTTTAGTTAGATAAGGAATTTATGTAACGCACGGCTAAATTTATTTTAGGTTTTTAATTATTATTGTCTTTAATTTAAAATTCATGCTCTTTTCTTAGTTATATTTATGGGGCTTAATCACATATACCCAAAATTTTATACCCTTAATCACATGTA
>OVAP01007087.1:0-10919 GCA_900406295.1 Aurinia saxatilis
AATAACCAAAAGGGTTCAAGAATTTCTCCCTTACAAAAACTCTTAAGATCAGTTAAAGCATGCCTAAACAATGGCTGCAAGATAAGTATTTATAGGGACAAGGACGGATTTTAGGNACGTTTATTATGATAAAAACCTGTAAAATATGAGGTATATCACCCTCACTCTTTCTTTTATCAACCATTTTCAAACCCACAATCTCACAAGCGACTAACAATTTCCCAACCCTCCTAAATTAGCCAATGCGACTAATGCTTAATGGAAGAAATGTACTCATCACTTCAATTCTGAAGAGATTTTAAACATGATTATAAAAATGTGAAAAGGCCTACCACACAAGAGTAATGTTGGCTTGGAAGGAGGTTAAGGGTCTTTGGGTACGGGATTAATAACCAACCTTAAAGATGAAGGTGGTTAACCAAGTCATTTGAGAGTGGTAAAGAGGATAAGATGACTTGATTATTTTGAGGTGATCCACAAGTTGATCAAGAAGCCACAAATGAGAAGATTAGTCAAAATTAAGTTCAAAGAAACTAGGGGAAATGCAATCCTAAATGACACAAACAAAATGACATGAAACTATATGCTAAAAGGAAAAATCTTTTTTGGTTTTTTGAAATTTTTTAAAATTTTTTTGAATTTTAACAATATACAATGCAATGCATAAAAAGAACAAACAACAAAACAAAAATGATCATTACCTACTAGGTCCCTCCCCCAAACTTAAACTTTGCATGTCCTCAAACAAACAAAATCAAAGAATAGATAGGAGACCAATACAAGAAAATATGCAATGAAAAATATAAAATGATATATACAATGGTGAAGAAATTGGTACCATGATGGGATATTGATGAGCATTAGGGCCTTGTTTTGTTGATGAAATGATGAAGAATTTGGTTTGTTGGAACTTGACTTGTTTGTCTATTCGACCATGTGGATATGTGGTCAGTGAATTTGGTCTAACTTTGTCTCCACAAAGACAAATGAATTGATTCTTTCTCCACTGGAGATTTAACACACGAGGCTAGCTCCTGGAGATAACTTGGCTCCAAAAGACTACGGGAAGGTCCTCAAATCACTGTTTCAATCCGACTGTTTTTTTTTTACCTTCCGACAATGCTCCCCCAAACTTACTCCACTCGATCCTCCGAAATTGCAAGATCATAAACCAACACCTAAACTTCATAATAATGAAAAGACAAAAAAATTGTATGTACAAAAAATGTTTAATGTCACTAGCTTGACGAAATAAAGGATACTAGACTTTTGATGGGGGAAGAGAACCATCTTGAAGGAGTCCTCTATCATCAAGCTTTAGTGCAAAAACATGAGCCATAGAATCCGTTATCATACCCAAATCGTTGGTCTTGAGATCCTGTGGAAGGAGAATCCGAGCCTTACCGAATGGCATCAATGTTTTAAAGGTAAGGGGTGGATGTCTCAGTTCACGGGGCACATATTTAGCTTTCTCAAGCTTCTTCTTCCTATCCTTCGCTTTCTTGACAACTGGAACCACATCTTGAGGTGTTTTCTCGAGCTTAGCCACTCGTTCAATGACCACTTTAGACTTATCAACCACCTTCGTACCAACCTCTAACACACCCTTAACAAGATTTGGAGCATCGTTAACTTTATCCGGTTCCTTTTGCTCTATGGTAGCTTTGTTGGTCATGATCGTACCACAAAATCTAAGTGGAGCTTGACCGTTGGAAAAGGGTCGATTGGCAAAACATCCTTCTTGCTCTCGATACCATACTTGAGACTTTGTTCCATCTCGTTCTTCTTGGTAAACATATCTTTATAGAACTTGGACCAAGTAGGTCTTTTCTAAATAGGTTCCCTCAATGGAAGAGTTACCATAACGGTATCCATAATCTCGGTGAATCGTTGGCATTCTTTCGCCATCAATTGGTTTTTCAACCGAGAAGGGAATGGAAGTGGAGGCTTATAGGGAGGAGGTTCAAACAAGACTTTCTTTGCTTTCTCCTTAATACTATCCAAGAAACTCGTTTTTTGTTTAGCAATGTCAACTAGTTTCTTCATTTCCCCTTTGGAGGCATCTTTCGGTTTCCTAGCTTCCTCAACAACCTCTTGTGGAGATTGGAGTTCCTTTCTACTCCTTAAAGTTATCATATTGCATTGAGCTTTGGGGTTCGTCTTAGGTTTGGAGGGGAAAGAGCTTGTGGGTTTAGAGGAGGAAGCTTGAGCATTTTGGCATTTTGCCCGTTCAATCTCGGCTTGCATCGCATCGAGCTTCCTTTGTGTTTCCTTTTGAAATTCTGCTTGGTTGTATTGAGTTCGAGCCAACCCATGCATGATTTATTTGAGCATAGCCTTAGTCTCATTATCATGGGAAGAACCACCTTGAGCTTGTGGAAAATTCCCTTGGAAGTTCCCTCCTTGTTGTTGGTTTGACCCTTGCCCTTAATAGTTGTAACCTTGAGATCTTGGATTGTAATTATGTCCTTGCGGTCGTGGGTTGAAAGGTTGGTGTTGGGGAGGATACACTTGGTCTTGGGGGTTTTCCACGTTACTGCTTCGATAGGAGAGGTTTGGATGGGATTGGTTGAACGGCTTGTTATAATTGTTGACATAACTACAATCTACATATTGATCCGTTTATTGATCTTGGTTAGTTGTTTCATATCCCTCTTGATAGGGTTCTTGAGAAGGTCCTCGATTGTAGTCATCAACAAAAGAGACATTCTTTTGACCAGTTCCCAAGACACGAGCTAACTTATCAATCTTCTCATTAAGCTCCTTAAGCTTTCCATCACTCATTGTAGAGCAACCACACCAATAATGTCTATCATACTCACCTCCATAGCATGCCTCAGTTTGAGCTAGATTGTCGATCAATGTCTCGACTTGATCACAAGTCAAACTTGCAAAGTTTCCATTACTAGTCGTATCCAAAGATCTTCGAATCCCATTATGAACACCTCTATAGAATATACCCAAGAGGTTCTCCTTTGATAGACCATGATGAGGAAAAATCCGAGTGAGACCCTTTAGACGATCCCATGCTTCACTCAAGCTTTCATCTCCCTTTTGCTTGAAGCTTTGAATCTCAATTCTAAAGCGGGCTGTCTTTTGCTTGGGAAAGAATTGCTTCAAGAACTCGGTCTTGACATTGGCTCAAGTAAAAACTTTGTCAGAAGGCACGGTTCTTTCCTAATAAGCGGCCTTATCCTCTAGAGAGAAAGGAAATAAGATCATCTTCATGGTTTCTTCAGGAACGCCATTGACTTTAAAACCTCTATTGTTCAAATGCTCAAAGCGATCCAAATGTTCCAAGGGACATTCCACACTATGACCTTTAAAGGTAGATTGGTTCACCAACCCAAGCATTGAAGATTTGAGCTCAAAGTTGTTAATGAGGATATGAGGTAGAATGATTCCCAATTGTACCTCTCTTGTGTTCGGTTCATCGAACGCACCAATGGGTCTAGCATTTGCTCCATTTCCATTTGGAGGTGGCACCTCTTGCCCTTGATCCTCCATCTCGTTTTTAACAACTAATTCCTCTTCAAAATCCAACAGTCACAAGTGATCTCGTCTCTCTCGATCTCTTAAGGCTCGAGCTTCTCTTCTTCGTTCTAGTTCGAATTGGTTCAAATCCGGATGCAAATCAACAAGTTTTCCTTGTGGGTTGCCTCATGTCATAAACCTTGAAAAAGAAAGCAAAGTGATATATTGCGTTTTTAACACTGTCTAACATTTGTTTTCAACTGTTTTTCTATATCTTCCTTCTTGATTTTTCAGCTTAGCTCCCCCAAAACTATCTTATTTGGTCCCGCAAATGATCCTGTGACCGAATTCATCCTAAAAACTTGAAAACAACTAAAAAAAAAGCAAGGAAAACAAAAAAAGAATATATATATACAAGGATAACACATGGGAATATCTCTTAAGTGTGCTTATTTAACCTCACTAGCTTGACGGATGAAAAGGATATTAGGCTTCAAGTGGGCTGGATAGCGGGATTGTCTCACCATCCTCTATTTTAACATTAGTGCGATAGGGCTTAACTCGATGCCCATTTACCGTGAAGGAATTCCGGTCGGTTCTCGAGAGTGATGGCTCCGTGAGGCATAATTTCCGTTATCTTGCCCGGGAAAAGCTTTGGCGCATCCTAGGGATATATTTAGCTCAATATAGGGACGGAGAATCAACCTAGAGACCTAACTTCACTCAATCAAGGAACTAACAAGAGTTTCTTGAGACCGGCTTCTTGTTTTGATGACTTAATCGAATCAAAGCAAGTATTTAAAGACAATGTCTTCTTAGTTTATAAAATATAAAAGCTGCCTTTTACAAGACCTAAGCGTAAGCTTATATAAGCCTTAGGGTTCACAAAATAAAAGGAAAAAAATTGTAAAAGGAAAAAGCACTAAACCAACATAGTATCAAAATTAATGCAACTATGGAAAGCTGAACTAAAGAAGGACTAAGGAGGCGATGCTGCATCAGGTCCCTCAGGGTGAGTAAGATTTGCCCTCGAATTCGGTAAGCTTTCGGGTGCCACATAACGAGCGAGGTACTTCACGTTGAACACATCCGACGTACTGAAATTAGAAGGAAGTTGAATGTCATCAATAAAGTCTGCAGTGGTCTTGTGGTTACAAACACAATCAGGCAAGGAATAAAGATTAGCAGGATCTCGAGGACAGAAACCATAAATGATCTGAAAAGGAGCAAAGCCTGAACTGCGATTGACCGCATGATTATGGGCAAAATCAGCTTGTGGTAAATGAGATCCCACATCTTAATCTTCTCACCAACCAAACAACAAAGAAGATTGCCTAAAGAACGATTAACAGCCTCTGTTTGTCCATCCGTCGGAGGGTGATAGGAAGATCTCATGTCCAGGCTAGTATGTAACATCTTGTACAACGACCACCAAGAGTGACCAAGGAAAAGAGAATCGCGATCAGAGACAATGGAAGTAGGGAGGCCGTAAGCGATAAACCTCACGAAAGAAAAGAGTGGCAACTTGCACAACATCCGTTGTACGCTTACATGGAATAAAATGAACCATTTTGGTAAAGCAGTCAACCACAACAAAAATTGAGTCAAAGCCCTGTTGAGTACGTGGAAGACCCATAAAAAAATCCATACTTATATCCATCCAAGGCTGTGTCAGTATAGGAAGTGGGAGATACAATCCAGCATTAGACGCTTGTCCTTTGGGCCTCTGGCACACGGCACAACACTAAAAAAATCAATCAACATCACATCGTAAGGAGGGCCAAAAGTAGGACGAAGAAACCAGCTCGAGGGTCCTGTCTCGGCCTACATGCCCTTCATTATGATGCTCCAAAATAAACTTGAACCTTAGACTACAATCTCGAATGCACAAGAGAGAATCACGAAAAAAAAAGCCCTCATGAATGGTGTAGGACGCGTTCAAGCCCGCACTGAAATCTGCAAAAATACGACAAAAAATTGGATCATCTGCATATAAATCCGCAAAAGAGCAGAAGCCCGGAACTGAGACTTGCAAGATCGTGAGAAGAGAGTGTCGACGACTCAACGTGTCAGCCACACGATTGGAAGCACCAGAAGTATGCTTGATCACAAAGGTGAACGGTTGGAGATAAGAAACCGAAGAAGCATGTCGTGCAGAAAGCTTCTCTTGACTCGTGAGATGCTTGAGCGAATCATGATCTGAAAAAAGCACAGACTCCTTGTGGAACAGGTAATGTCCCCAATGTTTAATAGCTTGTATGATCGCATAAAACTCAATGTCATAGGCGATGTACCGAAAGCGAGCACCTACCAGTTTCTCACTAAAGAAAGCAATGGGACGTTGTCGTTGACTAAGGACAGCACCAATACCTGTTTTAGAAGCATCACAATGGAGTTCAAACACATCATAAATATCAGGCAAAATGGGTGCAGTAACAAGCTTATGGTGGCTGAAGAAGTCCAAACAAACGTTCCATCTCGTATACAGTCGGTAATGGGGGCCATAAGGCTACTGAATCGTAGGACAAAGCATCTGTAGAAAGAAGCCAGGCCGTGGAAGCTACGAGTTTCAGTCAGCGTCTTAGGGATTGGCCATGAACTGATCGCCGAGACTTTGCTTGGATGATATATTGCGTTTTTTACATGTTTTAATCCTTGTTTTTCCATTGTTTTTCGAGTCTTTTGGTTTGTTTAGAGTCTTAACAGGTGTTTAATGCATTGTAGCTTGAATTGAAGCTCTGGAATGGAGATTTGAGGAAAAAGAAAGCAAACAAGTGGAATAATAACGCAGAACCAGTCTGAAGTACCTTAAAGATCGTGTCAGATGAAGATCTTCCCTTATGAATTTCAATCTCAAATTTTGACACAACATAGGAAAATGAGTTAGCTTTACTTTGGCAGTGGTTTCAAGTCATTTTGATCAGCGGTTAAGAAGATATGACTGTTTTACTGAAAACATATCATTTCCATCCGCGAGGCCCATTTTGGAAACCCAAGCCCACATGTTTTAAGTCCTATAAATACTTCTCTTCTGATTTTTGGACGAACCCTAAGCCCCCTTTTACAGATTCTAAGCCTCCTTTAAGTCTATAAACACTTGTTATTCATTCTCTTTTGATTCTTCATTGTTCTTCATTTGTTCTTGATTTTCATCACTTGTTGCTTGAGGATTCTTGAAGATTGTTGCTTATTCCTTTCATTCCAGCCATTTACTGCTATTATGAAGTGGTTTTGAACTCTTGCTTTATATATTTTTGTCCTTAATAAAATTTTCATTCATTTCTTATTGTTTTGATCATGTTCTTCATTACTTATTGCTTTATTGTCATTCCAAGCATGTGTGAGTAGTNTGTTCTTCATTACTTATTGCTTTATTGTCATTCCAAGAATGTGTGAGTAGTTAGGTTATTAAATTTAGAGGAATCATGGTTAGATAGGCTATTAGCTGGATGAAAATAGGTTAGTCATTAGAATAGCTTCCTCCTTGTGGTGCCTTAAGGCTTAGACTAGCTTGATCACCTAGTTTATGATCATAGGAACTCCTATTAAAGGAAAGTGTAATAGATTTCTTGACAGCCCATTTAGGAGACCAAAATGTCCTTAGCCAATGAGAGTTGATGCTAAGGCATTTTCTGAACATATTAAACCAATACTAGAAATGCTCTCTAGCTTAGTTAAACTCAAACGAGAGTTTAGGTGTTTATTTTGCTAAAAGAAGTAATTGGTACCACGAAAGTGGACCAATTTAGAATTTTGTTTGAGTTAATTTGTCTACCATTGATATGTCCTAAGTCTAGCATTTTATCCCCATTTGAATTTGAACAAGTAGAAAATTAGTAAAACCAACAAAAACCCAATTGCATTCGATTTAGCTTGATAAGATAGGACTTGTGGATTCGATCCTTCACTACTGCATTGATACATTGTAGTTGTCGAGGTCTTTTTAAGTGAAAAGATACCAACTTATTAAGTGGCGCTGTTGCCGAGTTCCACCATTATAACTTTGTCTGGAAAATTTGTATTAAGTCTAAATCCTTTACTAATTCTTTCTTATTTTTGTTTCCTCGTTGTTGTTACAGGTGTATGACCAGAAGCCGACAATCAGAATCTGATCTTGTAATTCTATCCAACGACGACCTTGCGAGGATAGAAAGAGTAAACAGAAGACAACGAATGATATTTGTCACAATGGGTGACCAAAACGATAATGGCCCTGTACAGGAGCAATTGACAGTGATGCGGCTCCAGTTGGAGGCTCTGCACGAGCAAGAACACCGCAGGCAAGCTCAACCCACACTTAATGGAGCCGACAGACCTCACACCTTCTACAGGAACCGGTAAGCAATTGTACCTCCACCAATGGCGAGGCAAGACTATGACATCAAAGGCCAGCTCATTCAGTTAGCAGAACAGAAGCCATTTTGTGGTCTTGCCAACGAGAACCCTATGGAGCACACTGAGCGTATCTAGCTGATCACAAACCTCACTAAGGCCAATGGTGTACCACCAGACTATGTCCGCTGCAAACTCTTTGAGTTGTCACTGTCTGGCAAGGCTCTTACATGGCTCAAGTCACTCGCACCAGAGAGCCTAGTTGGATGGGAAGCAGTCCGCAATGCCTTCATTAACAAGTACTACACCAAGGCCAAGATTGTAGCTTTGAAGGCAAAGATTTTAAACTACTCTCAGAACTCAGGAGAGTGCTTTTGTGAGGCGTGGGAGAGGTTCTGTTCCTACCAACGAGACTTCCCTCATCACGGTTTTAGCGAGACACAACTTCTTAATCTCTTTTATGATGGTTTATCTTGGGAGTTTAAAGGTCAATTGAACTTTGCTAGTAACAGAAATTTTATGACTCGTAGTATTGCAGATGCCTTGGAGTTGATCGAGAACATGGCTGAGAGTTCTTCGGACAAGAGCTCAGAATATGACAGCGGCAGAAAGGTTACTTCAGTGAAGGCCCAACAGATAGCACAGCTGACCGAGCAAATCAACATACTTGTGAAATCCAAACAACGCGACGTAAACTCCTGCGACAGAGAAGGTGGTCCTGTACCTTCTGAGGAGAATGTGATGGGAGAGCATGATGAGGAAGAGGAGTGTAACTACGTCACTGGCCAGGGGTACAAGCAAGGCTATAACCCCAACTACAGGCACCCTAATCTCTCCTACCGCAGCACAAACGTCGAAAACCCACAAGATCAGGTATACCTAACTACGAATGTTGCTGGTTCTAACACTTTTGTTCCTTTTCAGGGAAAGCCAGCTTTCCAAGGCCAGAGACACTCGAGGCAGCAAATTAACAACTACCAGGCCCCCATGCCTTCTGCACCACCTTACCAAGCTCTAGCAAACAACTCCCAGGATGAGTTGAAGACGATGATGCAGATGATTCTGGCCAACCAACATAAATACACGGTGGAGATGAATGCCAAGTTTGAGAATCAGAATGCCAAGGTTGATGGGATGTACAACAGCCTTAACACAAGGTTTGAAGCTTTGGCAAACCATGTCAAGAAACTGGACACACAGGTGGCCAAAACAGCTGAAGCAGTCAAGAGACCTCAAGGAGCTTTTCCTGGACGCACTGACGAAAACCCGAGGAATGCATCTGTTAATGCCATCACCCTAAGGAGTAGCAGATTGGTGGACTCTCGCGAGAAAGAACCTGCTGCACCAAAACAGGTAGTTGTCTCTGATGATGTTGATGAAACTATTGACATGGGTAATTTGAATGATGCAAAAAAGGAGACACCAGCTGCTGATAATGCGCCGAAGACTACACCTGTCGAACGCATATACATACCTAAGGTGCCATATACCACCAAGCCGAAGCTGTCGAAGAAGGCTGCAAAGAAGGCGAAAGAAGTGGCCAAGTGCAGAGAGATATTGATGGAAAATGAATTCAAAGGCCAGCTGAAGACGATGATAGAGCTCATGCCATCCATGCAGCTCACAATGAAGAACCTAGCAACGTTTAAGGCCACAGACGAAGAGGAGTGTGTGATGCTTACAGAGGAATGCAGTGCCATACTTCTCAGCAAGATGCCACTGAAACTTGGAGACCCAGGTCGATTCGTTCTCTCTGTAAAAATTGGTTCAATTGACTTCGCTGCCTCTTTGTGTGATTTAGGTTCCAGTGTCAATCTGATGCCATACTCGGTGGCGAGGAAGCTGGGCTTAACAAACTTCAAACCAACGACGATTTCACTAGTGTTTGCGATCGTTCAGTCAAGTATCATGTAGGCATTCTGGAAAACATCATTGTGAAGATAGGAGGAGCTTATGTGCCAGCTGACTTCGTTGTGCTGGAGCTCGAAGAGGAGCCCAAGGACCCTCTAATACTTGGCAGATCTTTCTTGTGTACTGCCGGTGCCATCATAGATGTCAGGCGCGGACTTATAGACCTCTATCTCGGAGATATCATGATGCAGTTTCAGATGGACAAGCTGCTAAAACAGCCGATTAGATGCTGTTTGACGGCCAGACATTCTCCATTGATGACTCATTGGAGGATGGTGCAGAGATTGATGATTAGATGCTGTTTGACGACCCGCTGGAGATTGCTTTGACAAGAGTGATATACCTCATATTTTACCGGTTTTTATAATAATAAATGTATAATTATTTATGTTTTTAGAGTCTATATATTATTATTAGAGTCCAAATGAGTCATTTTAGGTGCATGGACGTGGTTCTGGAGCATGGGAAGAATCTAGAAGGTTTATGGAGCAAAACGGAGAAATTTAAGGAAACGAAGAAAAATGGAAAAACAGTTGGTGTCGATCGACACCATGCGGAGACAGAATAAAGATTTTCCATAATTCTTATGAAGACTTTCCAAAACCTTTATGCTAATTTTCTAAACCTAAAATCCGTCCTTATACTTATAAATACTTATCTTGCAGCCATTGTTTAGGCTATGCTTTATTTTATCTTTGAGAGTTTTTGTGAAAAAGATTTCTTGAACCCTTTTTAATTTATCTTATTGCATCTTGTTTTCTATTAAATTTTTTGATGAATTCCTTAGCTATGTCTGAGTAATTCACTTGTTAAGCTTAGGGTTCAGTAGGTTAGGTTGTTTTAGCCATGGTCTTGTTATGATTCCATGTTCTTAGGATAGTTCTTCTCTAAGGTGTTCTTAAGGCTTTGTTTAGGTTTGGCCACCTTAAGCAATTGATTTAGGGTGATTTATCATACATGAGAGTGTTGATAAATCCCTGGAATCAACCTTAAGAGAGCTAGTAGGTCGTTTCTCAAGGAGACTTGGTAATAACTTGCTAGTTGAACAATAGGAATTGGTCTTAATGATAGTTTAGGTTCATAGTTTCACTAAGTGATCAGGTTGCTATAACGTAGCTAATATAGGTTATCACAGTGAGAACTGGGTAGTTTAGATGCATGTATAGGATGTCACAACGAGAGTTGGACAATAGACTTGTAGG
>OVAP01007088.1:0-11107 GCA_900406295.1 Aurinia saxatilis
AAATCTATCTCTGTTACGCGAAACAAAACAAAAGGAGACTAGGGTTTTTTTTTTCCTTTTTTTTCTTCTTTGATTCAGTTAACCAACAATGCTTAAACCCAATGGACCATAAATTCTACAAAGCCCAAATGTACAAAAACCAGTCTAAACCGAAACAAAAATTAGTATACCGGGATAGAGATGTTACACAATACGTACCTTGACAAATCTTTTATCTTACGATTCTTACCCGAGACGAACAAGTAGAAAGAAGCAATGATAAAAATCAGTGGCAATAATCTCTTAGTCATTGGCTTTCACAAAGAAAGGAAAGAAAGAGTAGAAGAGGAAATAATGTTAATTAATTTTTTTTTTGGAAAGTGGAAAAAAGCCGTTTCAGATTATTTTGGACAAAGAACATGAAAAGTATCATTTTCTTTCTTTTGAGCATTGATGACTATGACTGTATAACAATAGTAAGATGAATTTTCTTCTCGAATAATGTCGTTTTTTTTCTGATCACAAATCTTTATGCTTGCTTTTCTTATCCTCGTCTTGACTCGTGACTTCTTTAGTACATGTATTAAAACTTTTTCTGTCGGAAGTGTTGTAATAATGGGCAGTCTAGAGAAAGATAAACCGAGCTACATTACAAAAGTAAGCCCAACGGTCTTTCAAGCTTCTTTTAACTAAATGGGCTATATGTAACATCTCTGTTCCATTGCATGATTGGCATATCCTAACGGAAGTTTTACACCAAAGGAGCAGAATGTACAAAGCAATAATTATGTTATCTCCATGTATACACAAACAACAACTAAATAAATATCTTCAGAATATTTTATCATCATAAACATAAAGTAAGTAAGTTCCCTAAGATCTTGGCTACTGGAAACAAAGTCCATTTATTTGCTCTCCTTTAAACATTCTTGTACATTTATAGTCTACGTACGTTGTTTTTTTTTTTGTAAAAGACCAACAAAATCAAGAACGACTTTCATCTTGAACACTCTCTTCCACAATTTCTCGAACCACTTTTGTGGAGAAGTTTAGTGTATCTTGACAAGGTGAAAGAGTTCCACTCTCAAACTGGCTTGTTGTCAAGCTTGAAGTTTCTTCTTGACTCTCTTTATAAGTTTCTGAAACCGTTGCTATGGGTACACCCAAGAGAGGTCTAGGTGGGACATACAAAGCCTCTAGACTCCCCTCTAACATTTCAACAACTTTGCTCATTGATGGACGGTCAGATGGATTCGTTTGAATGCACCACAATCCCACCAATACCATTTTCCTCACTATCTTATCTTCTTCCTCGGTCACCCGATCTCCGAAAAGTCTCATAGTTTCTTCCCTCTCAAGATCTTTATAAATCCAATCTGGAAAATACATTGAACTACTATTGGATCTAGAATTTTCATTTTTCTCTCTGTTCTTTGCTCCGATAATCTCAAGAATCACCATTCCGTAGCTATACACATCCGACTTATGGGAAACTCCTCCAAAGCTTTTGGAAAACACTTCAGGAGCAATGTACCCTATGGTCCCTCTCGCTTCTAACGTAGACATGATACTTTCTTTCTTTGTGCAAAGCTTAGCAAGACCGAAATCTGAAATCTTCGGGCAAAGATCGTCGTCCATAAGTATGTTCTGTGGCTTTATATCAAAATGCACAATCCTCGATACACAACCGTTGTGCAAATACTCTAACCCGCGAGCAACACCTTCCACAATGTTGTATAAAGCTTTCCATTCCATCTTGGTTGACATACTCTCGGTAATAAACTGGTTAAGGGATCCATTCGGCATGAACTCATAAATTATAGCTCTTTTGCTTCCTTCATAGCAGAATCCAAGTAGAGAAACGATATTAACATGAGATGTTCTACTCATGCTAGCTACTTCATTGATGAACTCTTCTCCATCCCCCTTTAACTCCTTCAAGATCTTCACTGCAACTTCTTGACCGTTTGCATCGGGTAACTTTCCTTTGTAAACTATTCCAAATCCTCCTGTCCCTAGAACATGCTTAAATGAGTTTGTCATCTTCTTGACTTTGGCATAGCTATATCGTTTCAATATCACGACTTCTTCAATGTTTTTGCCTTTCCAATCACTCTTTCTTCTCGCATTCTTCTCTCTCACCACTACCGTAAGTCCAACAATAATAATGATCATCACAAATAAAGCTGTTGAGATTCCTGTAAGGAAAAACAAACCTTAAATTGGTTTATGTACATGAGCAAGATAATTGAGTAATCATATGATGGTTGGAGCGAAGCGATTACCGAGTATGGATTTTAACTTCATTGAAGATTTGGTCTGTGGGCTCTTGCTTGTGCGTCTATGGTGAGTAACATAATTGTGTACATATATATCAGTTTGTCAGAAAAATCATTTGTTTTTGTGTATGAAATGGACTATAGGAAATCAACCACCTAAATGAATGATTTTATATATGTTGTTTATAGAAAGTACGAAGTGGGTATATGTGATTTCTTTTTTTTTCCTTTTTTTAACACTGGGGAACTTTGTATTAATGAATTTGGAGAAGAACACAAACGGAACTTGAGCTAATACGGATACAGAATCCCGTGGTATATGTGATTATGGGTGTGAAAAAACTGGTATATGTAGTTTTTTCCCTTATATATATATACTAGGGATTGATCCGCGCTACACGCGGGATGTATTAATTTTATTTGCTTTATTTGATTTGTTCTTGAGATAACAATAACCCAGAATTTTTTTGGTAATTGTAGTATAGTTTTGGAGTATTTTTTTCATGTTATTTTAAGTTTTTTTTATGATATATAGTCTTTACAATTTACTATTTGACAATGTATTGTATGACCGTAAATTTGATATAGTAGAAATTTCTATCATTATATCTACCCTACGTCATTTTGCTAAGATTTTTAATCACTGTTTTAGTTATAAATAAACTAAATTCATGATCACAAACTAAAATAATAAATTATCTTATCACTGTTTTATCATTTGTGTTTGATAAGATAATTAATTATTTCTAAATACAGTGTCTAATATTCTATTAAAAATTAAAATCATTGTTTATTTTCTTACTACCATGAAAATTTTAAATACTTGCTAATCATTTTGATATTTGTAATTATTTTTAAGATCCTTTTTCGACATATTTAAATTTGTTCAATATATATCGTCTAAGACATCAAAAGATTGATTGTCTGTATAGTCCTTTTTCATTTATATTTGTTATATTCTTTCCCTGAGTTTTGAAGATTTTTTCTCTTCCCACTTTGTTTCAGTTTAAGCGCAGTGTATTAACAATATATTGATATATGAATGAATACATATCAAATAGACTCGTATTATTATGGGGTTTAACCACATATACCCACTTTCCTTCCATTTAGTCACATTCCCTTGTAAAAAGTCTAAAATACCACTATTTAAAAGGTTTTAGGGTTTAGATTCTAGGTTTTAGGGTTTAAAAACCCTACTGCCTAAAATCTTAAAGCCCAAAAAGTCTTTCCACCCCTAATAAACCCTAATCCCCTAAAATCTAAACCATAAATCCTAACAATTAAACCATAATAGTTATTAAAAATTAAACCCTAATTTTATACGGGTTTAACCCTAAATCCTAAATAAATAATAAATTCTATAATTTTACCAAACCCTAAATCCTAAAATCATAAATCTGAACAATTTTATCATTTGTAATGAAAAATAGCTTTGGTAAATGAAAGGTATAATGACATTAAAATAAAAGGGGTGGGTATATGTGATTAAAAAAATGGTTGTGGATATATGTTGTTAATGGGTATAGAAAAGTGGGTATATGTGTTATTCTTTCTATAATTATAGTTTGTGTCTTTAAGTCAATTTGGTTTATCTTAATATTTAAATATATTGACATGAACCTTCATTAATTTAGTAGTTTATGATTTGTATAATATAAAAAAACAAATGTTTATAAAATATAACATACTATTTTAAATTATACTTAGTGTTTTTTAATAACCATCATAAATGGTTACCAAGTTTTTTTTTATATTGATGATTAATATTTTTGTTTTGTAAAATATCTAATATGTTTCACACAATTAAATGCTTTTATTATCAGAGAATGTCGTTCGGGATTTCAAAATATATTTTCTCTCTCCTCAATTACATGAGTTAATAGTGGAATTTTGAGGTTAAAAAATTGACGGAGATAAGAAGATGTGGTTATTTACACTTTTTTTTTCTCGTGTTTTAAAGATTGTCTATCTTCCCTATTATTCTTGTTATGGTTAAATCAAAGATTTTTTTTTATATAACGGTTCTAAATGTATAAATCAGAATATCGGATTAACTGATTTCAGTATGTGTGATTTTTGAGTTTTTGTACCGAGAGAGTTTAATATAAATATTTATTTCAAGTCATAAGATGAATATTAATAAAATACTTAATTTTTTATAATTTAAAATTGAATATTAATATGATTTCTACCATTTTACAATCGATATTGAGAGTGACTTTTGAAATTAGTTTTGTAACTAAATGCACTGAAACTAAATATGTAATAATATGTTAAGTATATATATTAAATTAATTATTTTATCAAAATTAAATATTGAAAATTTGTAATTTGGAATGATGTGGCACACATGTTGTTGATGAGGTCTTCACCAAAAGAGAGAAAATCTTACTTTTTTTTTCTTTTTTTTTTGTCAACAACAATTTTACATTATGCTGGGTTCGAACCCAGGTGGTGACACAGTGACAGCCATAGCACAACCGCTAGGCTACAAGTCCTGGTCTCTTACTTTATATATATATATATATATAATATACAAGTGGTTGATTTGCACTACACGCGGGATGTGTTAATTTTTTTTATTTGTTTTGTTATCGAGATAACGATGTTCCATAGATAATCTGGTAATTGTAGTATATATTTGGATTCCATGTTTTTAAAAATTGTATATGATACATAATTTTTGTGATTTACTATTTGAAAATGTATTGTATAACTGTAAACTTGATATAGTAAAAGAAATTCATCATTATATTTCGTTAAGATTTTAGTCGCTATTTTGCTTTACGATAATGATTTTTTTTCTTTCTAACTCTTATATTTATTGGCTAAATCTTAATTAAGTCAATAGTTTATTATTGTGTTGGAAAATATAATAAGTTATCTATAAATACTTAGTCTAGTAAATGATTGTTTATCTCTTTAACACCATGAAAATATGAAATAATTGCTAATCATTTTGATATTTCTAGTTATCGTAAGATCAAATTTTACATTTTCCACATATTTAAAATTGTTCATTTTTAATATATGTCGTCTCATATTTTAAGAGATTGATTGTCTCTCTAGTCCTCTTCCTGAGCTTTGAAGATATTTTTTCTTTCCATTATGTTTCATTTCACAGAAGAGATTTATCAATGACAATATTTGAATGTATATATATCAAATTGACTGGTATTATTATATTTTGTTTCTTTTAATCAATTTGTATCTTTATAGTTAGAAATATTGACGTGAACCTTCTTAATTTAATAGGTTATGATTTGTGTAAAGTAAAACAATCAAATGTTTATAAATATAACATGTTATATAAAATTAAAATTAGTGTGTATTTTTTTCGCTTTTACACCGGATAATAGCAATTAAAATCATCAATAGCACTATATAAGATTGAGTGAATCTTAAACAGAAAAATATTTTTAGTTGGATATATATTAAATGTCGCTATATTTATTTCTGCATTATATGGTTTTGTGGTGAGCCAAAAAGATTTTTTGTTTTTCATAGATATTGGAATATGGCAAATCTATATCCAAAATTTTTAAATGCAAATTAAATACCTCTAAAATTTATCTCAAAATTTAAATAACCTCGCAATTAGTATCCTCGAATTAGGTTTCAAATTTATCATTTTATTTAATTACCACAAAATGTACATTATATATACATTACTTTCTGTTTTAAATGTGCAAGCTAGGTTATTTAAACTATGTTGAAAACATTTTTATCATTTTCTAATTTTTTTAATGTAATTCTAAAGATTTATAAGGAAAAATATGATGTATCACACAGTAAAACAGGTAAGTTATTAAAACCTATAAACATAAGGCACTTTTCAATTACAAATAATGAACGTATTTTACAAATACTCCCAAAGTACCAATACATGGAGTGATTAGTAGGGCTGTAGAATCTTTCTACATCCATATGTATTTTTAGAACACTAAATTTTTCTCAATCATGATATAGAATTACCTTTTTTTAACCTGCTCTAAGAGTATCTTTATTGGTTGATTCCCATATGGATTGTGAACATATTTAATTGTTAAATGAAATATTAGATTAATCCAAAAAATCCTCAAACCTTTTGTTAAAATTATAGCTTCATTGGTTATAATCTCTTTAAGGGGATTAGGATAATAAATGATTATTTCTTAACTATAATTTATTTTTTAAACATATATTCCAATACATTAAAAAAAATAAAACATAAAAATTGTAAACTATAAACATTCTTTTAACCTATAAAATTCTTTTAAATTTATGTACAATGAAAGAAAGTCAAGATATAATTTATAAGTATACTACATTTTTTGAAAATATTAAATTGCATAATTTGGTTAACATATATAATATTTAGTTGACCCAACCTTAATTTTTACAAAATATTAATGTATTAACACAAAAACTAATATTTAATTAATACTATATAGTTTGAAGAAATTAACATATAATTTAAACTTATGCATAATTGTACTTGATAGATAGATAATGATTTATGAAAAAAATAAAAATTATAAAAACAATAATCTATAATCNAATAAAAATTATAAAAACAATAATCTATAATCTATAAATATCACTTAAAACTACTATGTATATAAATAATTGAAACAAAAATATGAACCAATAATGAATGACATGTGTGGGGATGAGAGAGTGTCTCAATATTTCTATGCACATATCCGGTTCAGAGATAATATGGTTAAAAAATTGTTATCTTTTTTTTTTTTTTTTAATTCTTGAGACACCCACCTTGATCCCCTTGATGGAGATACTCTAAAGATACTAAAAATCTAGAGTTCTAACATTTTGACAATACAAAATATTAAAATCCACAATTAAACATGAAAATCTACAACAACCAAAAAAAAACCTATAGGCTGATTTCTAAATATAAAAAAAAATAATCCAGAGCTACACTCATAACCATTCGATACAAAACTACTCCATATATTTCATTTTAATTGATGTTCAATTTTTTGTACACATTAAGAAATCATATAACTTTAAAATTTTCAAGATCAAAAACATGTTTTAACATCAGTTCCCAAACAATTTTAACTAAATACGAAATAATCTGCAAAACACAAACGGTAAAGAAAAACAACACAAAACTTATTTAATTTTGTATAAAAACTTGAAAATACCAGTTAAATTTTTTTTTTAAACAAAAAATTCTCTAAAACTTAATCTAAAGTGACAGAAGGAGTTTATATCAACATCGCGAGACTTGTAAAACACGAGAACAAAGAAAAGAAAAAAATGGTAGACGAAATAAACCCCACGAGCAGCCTAAAGAAAGAGATTGATGGAGTGGAAATTATTACCTGATTGGTCTAGGAGTGGAGGAAGGGCAAAACGTGATGACATAGTCTGTGGAGTTTGGGCACAAGTTATAGTTGTAGTCACTATAATAGGAAGTAGTTGTTGGACACAACCTCTGGAAGCTTTTCGAGTAAGGAGACGTCATGCAACTGTATGTCTGACACGGGTTAGAGCATGCGATTGGCCGTTCCTCTTCGTCCACGACCATAAGATCGTACGGACAAGCTTGGTTCACGTTAACAACATCGCAAGTCACGTTGGTGCATGTGTCGGTCATGGAATTTATCTGCGGGACCATGGACAAGGGAAGGTTGTAACCGTAGGCGACATTTACGCGGTACAAGTCAGTGGTAGTCTTGATTTTAAACTCGGCAAGAGTCGTAGTCATCGGATAGTTAGAGCACTCGAATTTCCCGGAGCCACAGTCTCCCGTAGCGCATGAGAATTTCCCTGTCGAGTTCATGGAGCAGAGCGTCCGACCCCATATATTACCTGACCAGAACGACGGCGCCTCGATGGTACGCGCCTCTCCTTTCTTGAGGGCGAACCCAATCGTGGTGGTGATCTTACCCTTGGAGGTGAAGATTCCTGGCCACACCGTGAAATCGCATTTGTTCGCTAAGGTTATGTTCTTTGACATCACTCCTACGGGCCAACAAAAACAAGATAAACTTATAAATCATCATAAAATGTTAAAATGATTCTATAGCTGGCAAAACTTTCTATATTACCAACGGCGAACAAATGGAAAGCAATGAGACAAATCAATGGCAATCTTTTAGTCATTTTGGATAATAGAACAAACAAAAGAAAGGGAGACGAGGAAAGAAATATTAAGTTAGCATCTATACTCAGAAAGTGGTAAAATACCTACTCTCCACTGCATCATTTATGATTTTTTTTGGCTAATGAAGAAGAAAGTATCATATTAATATCACTTTCTTTCTTTTCATCATTGATGACTATAGTGGAAAACGAATTTCTTCCAAGATCTCCACCATCTTTTTTTTGAGTGAAGGATAAAAAATCATAAAATATATTCAAGTCTTAATTTGTAGGGACATAAATCTTATCCGAGACGAACAAATGGGAAGCAATGAGAAAAATCAATGGCGATCTTTTAGTCATTGAATATTAGAAGAAAGAAAGAGGAAATAACATTAATTAATTTTCCATCAACAACTCTTGGAAAGTGGTAGTCCCTTTGTCCAATGTATATGATGTAGACCAAGTTATAAACTTATAGCTTAGAGAGGAGAGGAGGATAGGTGTTGTGAAAGAGGTTGTTTAGTCTAAAAATTCCCAATCTAGTTCACACAATTCTCGATGTCGTTGAGGCTATGCCTAACCAACGAAGAGAGAAAGAATAGCAAAAGCTGTGTTGATTTAATAATAAGGTGTCCTTCACAAATCTAAAGGATCACATATATATATATATGACTAGGGTTTCTTCCTTGTTCCACACAGGAAAGGCAATGTCAATATCTAAAGAAATAAATAAAACGAAAACTAATAAAAACTCAAAATCAAACAATATAGGAAAGCACGCTGCATCAGGTCACCCGAGGTAGAGAAAGATTCGCCTTCATATCTTCAACGTCATCTTGAGCAACATGAGGAACCAAGTGCTAAACGTTGAAAACATCAGAAGTGTGTACATCCGGAGGAAGCTTGAGACGATAAGCATTGGCATTAATCTTCTCGAGAACTTCTAAAGGACCAAGCTTACGAGCCTTTAACTTGTTATATTCGCGAGGAGGAAACCTGTCCTTTGTCAAGACAGCCCATACAAAGTCTCCCACTTGGAAATGCACACCACGATGATGGTGATCAGCATCATGTTTGTACTTAGCAGTCGCAGTTTGTAAGTTGTCGTGGACCTGTGAGTGAATATGGCTAAGAGTCCCAACAAGGTCGGCTACCTGACCATGATCACGCGTAAAATTTAGAGCAACACCGAGATGGACAGGTCCACGAGGCACAATGCCATAGACGATCCAAAACGGAGAGGATCGAGTACTACGGTTAATGGCATGATTGTGCGCAAATTCAACTTGACACAATATGCTATCCCAAGATTTGATATTAGTACCGACTAAACAGCGGAGCATATCACCTAACGACCGATTAACGACTTTAGTTTGACCATCGGACTGAGGATGATAAGCGGAACTCATATCGAGGCTCGTTCGCAATATCTTCCAGAGCGATCGCCAAAAATGACTCAAGAAACGAGAATAGTGATCGGAGACAATGGAAAGAAAAAGACCATGGAGGCGATAAATCTCGCGGAAGAACAAAGTAGCCACGTGGACAGCATCTGTAGTCTTGCGACAAGGCACAAAATGAGCCACTTTAGACAAATGATCCACAACAACAAAGATAGAATCATGGCCACACTGAGTTCGCGGAAGCCCCATCACAAAATCCATATTAATATCCGTCCATGGTTGTGTAGGCACAGGAAGTGGCATGTACAAACCACCATTAGACGCATAACGTTTAGACTGTTGGCAGACAACACACGGCTCAACAAACAACGACCAATTGTAGGGTCCGATCACGCCCCACATGTCCTTCATTATGCAACTCTTTGATAATCTGTAAATGTAAGCTACAATCGGGGATACATAAACGACTGCCGCGAAAGAGATAGCCATCATGTAACACATACTCGTGATGAAGACCCTGCTGGAGCTCGAACCAAATATGGCAAGAAAAGCATCTGTTGGGTACAAATCAGCAAACACCGCAAAGCCCGAAACAGAAACGTGCAATACCGCGAAAAGAGTATGACGCCTACTGAGAGCATCAACCACTTTGTTTACACGGCCCGACTGGTGTTTGATGACGAAGGTAAACTGTTGCAAGTAAGCAACCCAAGAAGCATGACGAGCAGAGATCTTATCTTGACTTCCCAAATGCTTTAAAGCATCATGGTCTATAAAGAGAATGAACTCCTGGTGAAACAAGTAATGCCGCCAATGCTTAACACCTTGAATGAGCACGAGAATCCGCAATCTTCTCACTGAAAAAGGTAATAAGACGACCGCGTTGACTAAGCACATCTCCAATGCCGAGTTTACACGCATCGCATTGTAACTCAAACACGATATTAAAATCTGGAAGAGCAAGAATTTGAGCCGACATCAGCTTAGACTTGATTGTCAAGAAAGAGTCGTTAGCGGCCTCAATCCAAACAAACGATGTTTTTTTCATACAGTCCGTCAAAGGGGTTATAATGGTGCAAACATGGTGGACAAAGCGTCGATAAAACGAAACCAGACCATGGAAGCTACGGACGTCACTGATAGACTTTGGTGTTGGCCACGAACGGATGGCGTCGACTTTGCTTGGATCAACCTGCAACACACGATCAGAGACAATGTATCCCAAAAACAAGACTTAAGCTGCCCCAAGACACTTGTGTTTAGCAGCAAAGAGACTCTCACGGCGAAGGACGGTGAGGATGATATGTTGCATTTTAGGACTGATTTCATGGTTGTTTTACACTCATT
>OVAP01007089.1:0-11107 GCA_900406295.1 Aurinia saxatilis
ATGTTTGAATCATACAGTGTGATTTCAGGACAACTTTCCTTCAGATGTATCATAAAAAAAACTTAAAATAACATGAGAAAAAATGTTCTAAAATTATATTATTTGTGGGATATTGTTATCTCAAGAACAAAAAAATGAAAAAAAAATTAACACATTCCACGCGTAGCGCGGGTCAACCCCTAGTAATAAATATATGAACTTACTCCCACTGATAATCAGGTACATACAAGGTTCTATAATGTTTTATTTGAAATCAAAATTTCATGATGGTTTCACTAAACTATAGATACCATTTCTTAAAAAATTGTTTAAGTCAATATTAATTGTAGACCACGTCGTCCTGATATTCGATTATGAATATTTCAGACTGACAAAATTATACTTTTACTTACAAGTTTGCGTTAAGAAAGGCAGGTTTCACATCTATTTGATATAACTCGAGATCATAATGAGCTACTAATGCCATGATAATTCTGAATGAGTCTTTCCTGAACATAAGGGAAAACGTTTCGTTATTAGTGATACCTTCTTGCTGATAAAATTGTTTGGCTACAAAATTAGCTTTACGCCATTCAATACTAGTCAAGTAACTGAATAACATCCCAAACTTCAGTTTCAGCCATCAAAATTATTTTATCCTTTACGGCAACATTCCATTTATCAGAATTAACATCTTGAATATCAGATCGACTTGATATCCCTTTCTATATATTCAACTTGATAAATCATGTAGTCACCATACATAGCAGATATTCTCTAACAATCGATCTTCTTAATGCTAGTTCCTTTTATGCTTTAAGTATAAGATCATTATTGGTGATATTCTCTTCATATAGTGGTGGATCATTCACTGGATTTTTCTCATTGTTTAACCGTTCAACAATGGAAAAGTTCCTGGTATCATTCAAAAACGGGTAAAGGGATATTTACCCAAATTTTATCACTCCCACTAATATCGCCATTCTTTTAGAATCTATCAATATTGGTTTCTACTATTCTCGTACTATGTAACAGACAATAATATCTATATCATTTAGACTTCTCGGGGGTAATCAATAAAGAAACCACTGATTATTCTGAATTCTAGTTTCGGTTTCATGTGCCTTTATATTCTTGTTTTAACTCGACATCTCTGAATGCATAGATGTGACATATTAGGTTTCCAGCCTTTCCAAAGTTCAAAAGAATTATTTAGAACTACTTTACTCGGAACCATGTTCAAGTATGGACTGCGGTTCATCATGCATCCACCAACAAAGATATAAATAAGCTAGATGACTCAACATAGATCTAAACATTCCCATATAAGTACAATTCTGCCTTTCAACTACACCATTCTGCCATGGATAACCAGGCATTGTGTACTATGCATTGATTCCCAATTTCTGAAGAAGATTGACAAAACTGTGAGGATGTTGTCCTGACTCATTATATACGCCATAAATGCACTACCTCTATCTAACGTTATGATATGCACTTTTCTATCTAATCATCTCTCTACTTCTATAATGAATACTTTGAGGATATTCACAGACTGAGACATTTCATGCAATAGATAAAAAATAAAGGTAATGAAAGTACCTTGCATCTCTAAAAGCTGGAACGTTAATGGTCTGCAAATATATGTATGTATGATTTCAAGAAAATGGGTACTTCTTGTGACTACTCTTATAATGTGTTTAGTTTGCTTATCCTTAATGCAATCTATACACTCTTTACTATTGGTAAAATTAAGCTCCATAATGGCTGCATCTTTTACCAATCTCTTAATTATTTCACTAGGAAATGAGGCCACAATAAATATGAAACATTCGGACATGCTATATTAAGGTTATCATGATCATGCATGGTGAGATCTGATTCAAAAGATTAATCAGCCAAATTTAACATGAAAGGCCATCAACTAATATTCCAGAACCTGTTCGATTATGGTTCAGAATAAACTGAAACAATCACTACATAAAACAAACCAATCAAGTTTGCTTAATGAAACTAAATTTTGGGAAATGATGGAAACTTAAGTGTGAGAATTAAATCCTGACAAATCTACTATCCATAAGGAGACAAAGTGCCAATAATTCAACTAGCGCTTGTGTTGATTTCCTTAGTTTCACTTGAGATTATGGTCATAAAAATATATGCATGAAACTTAAGACATGTACAATAATACAATTATCAATTCACCAATTTGTGAAGAAAAGTAACATTAGATTCGAAAAATCTTACAAAACCTCATAGGATTTTCTTTCTTTTCGAACTATTCTTTTCTCTTATGGCAACTTTATGAAAGTGTGCATGTTTTTTTTTGCAAAATTTTGCTTCTGCCACCTTTTTATGCATTTTCCTTTTCATGGACCATAACCATTAATTTTGGGTGGTGTTCTTTCATGACTTACTTGATATCTTTACCCAACTACCGGTTAAGCTTCTTGTACATAATGGGCAACTCTTATGCCTTTGACAATATATGTTCTCCTCTAGTACCAATTTGTTATTAACCAAATCATCTGACATCGACTTTTCATCAATGATATTATATTGATTTTGGAGTGGTCCATATGAGGAGATAAAGAATTCAGGATAAATTGGACAATAAGTAATTCATCCATGCCTATTCCTTAATTCTTAAGCTCAATCGTCAGGTTGGTCATTTCAATGCAATTTTTCATAAACCATGTGCTATAAGAACTGCCATAAGTATCTACGTGAAGATTTCTTAAATCGTTCTTATATGGTTGCCAGATAAGCCTTAGCTTTCTCTGAAATCGGAAGGGAAGTTTGATGTTGCTAGCAATTGTCATACTTAAAAACATAAGGGTCAGCATGTTCCCTTTCTCCCACGCTTTATGGAGAACTTTTTCTTCCTTAGTAGTATCCAAGATAAGTGGATGTGGCTCCTCTTCACGAAGGGCCAAATCCAATCAACTTCCTCTTTCCATTATGAGAAGTTGGTTTTAGTTAGGATCGGAACATTGGAGACCATGGATGACAAGCTAGTGGGAAAGAATGGTGTGTTTTAAAGGTACAAAAATTTTGATTGGGCTTTATTATCAACACCATAATTATTTATATCGAATGCACATGACAAGAAATTCTAGTGTTTGTGTGGGAATCACATTAATCTCATAAAAGTCATAGTGCCTAAAACTTTATGGAATGATGTATTGAATTACTCAGACTAGTTAAATTATTTATGGATATTTTATTGTCTACACATTACAACATTCTAAGTTATTGATAACATCTCATGTGTATAGTCCATCTGTGGGTAACTAATAAGTACATGAGAATATCAGAACTTATTTAAATAATGGTTTTTATGTGCCAACTATGATAGGATAAAGTCACTGTGGTGATATCTAGATCCTGATTTTGCACGTTAAACCAATGTTCTGTAACAAATTATGCATAACTCATTTTTCCTTAAAATATATATATATATATATATATATATATATATATATATATAAATACATGAAAAATATTGAATATTTTGATGATGAAGGTGCAATACTTTTGAATACATACCAGTTGTATCCACCCGAGGAGAAAACACGAGACTCATATTTTCCATCAGAAGTCTGCACAATAAATATTTGAAGTTTTTTAAATAGAGAATAAGAGGTATTGACAGTAGTAGGATGTTGAAAGAGTTTGTTGATTTTTAAGGGTTTAGAGGTTTGTTAAATATATATAAAGTTTTATTAAGTTTGCAAAGAGTTGTATATTCAAAGAATAAGGATTCTAAGAATCCTCCTTACTACTAATTGAGAAGTAAGTTTAATGAAAATTGTCTAGGTGTCAACTTACTAGCCAATCAATTCTGAAAACCATGACTAGATCACTGATCTGTAAGTCTCTGAGAAAATCCTGAATTATTTTGGCGACAATTTATGTGAGAAAATCTCTCAAATCCATTCCCATTTTTTTTATTGATCCATTGTTTAAAAGTTTTTTTTCTCAGAGAACAAAAACTGTTGATCTCGGAAATTAGATCAGTTGTGTCTTTTCAACTTTTCAATTTGGTTCCGATTTGTGTACTCGTATTTCTGGGTATTAGGAAAATATTATGTGTTTGAGATGGCGATTTGGATAGAACACATTATAGTCTTTAACATAGGAAGATGGACATCGACGTGGATAGAACACGCTATAGTGACCATGATAGTGATCTGATTATTATCAGGAACAATTCGAACAAGAGGGGTGGGTAAAGGTAGCAATTAGTGTTGAGAAAGCAAGACCATGAATATATGATGATGTGTGGCGAGATTGGTTCTGTTTGTGATGCTTGTTCTGTTTTTTTGTCGATTACCAGGAACAATTCAACAAAAGATGAGTAAAGGGTTTGCAAGTGTCTCTTCTCCTGCTTCTTTGCGTGTTGTTCATCAGGTAATGTCTTAGCCATTCTACGTTATTTGTTCTTTGAAATACTGAGTGTATTGATTAAATTATGATGTGTGGCGAGATTGGTTCTGTTTGTGATGCTGGTTAGTAGCCATTCTACGCTATTATATACAAATTTCTTAGATGTTTGCTGTCTTAAGTTTTAACATTGTCAATAAAACGTTTTTGACAGGATACTATGACGATGGTGATTGCCTTTTCACATGTCTTAGTTGCCAAGCGTATATGTGGCACGGAGAAAGAATAGCAAAAAGAATTAAAACTGCTCGACCTTTGTTTACAATGTGTTGTAAAAAAGGAAAAGTTGTTCTACCCTTACTAAAAGACCCTCCACATGAATTGATTGATTTGTTTACCAAGGGAGACGAGGTCAGTAAGAATTTCAGGGAATTTATACGAGCCTACAACATGATGTTTTCTTTCACATCCTTGGGAGGCAAGATAGTTCACTTTGTTAATGATGGTAAAGGTCCCTATGTGTTTCAAATTAATGGTGAGAACTACCATCGTATTGGAGACATGGTGCCCAAAGAAGGGGACATACCTAGATTTGCTCAGTTGTACATATACGATACTATGAATGAAGTATCCAACCGTATTAAGGCTTACAGGTAAAGTCTTCGATATACGGAATATGACAAATAAAAATATTGCCGACTTATAAGGGTAAAATCGTTTAAAAAACATTATTTCTAATACATGTGGTTGTTGTTGAATTTGCAGTTCTACAAGAGGAGGAGGGGAAAACTAGATGAGAAAATAGTTAAGATCTTGAAAGATATGTTAGATCTATGCAATCCGCATGTCAAAGGATTCGAGACAGCAAGGGAGAACTTAAATGTCAACAAGGATACTGGTATGCGTTTGAGACTGATTTCGGACAAAGTTGGTGATCCAAGGACGCATAATTTACCCACTTCGAAGGAAGTTGCAGCTCTGATACCAGGAGATTTTGTTCCAGATGTGACTAAAACATATCTCATTCTTCAGACTAGAGGGGGGAAATTACAGAGGATTAGTGAACTTCATCCATCTTATCTACCTCTCAAATATCCATTTTTATTCCCTTACGGAGAAGATGGCTACAGATTAAATATACCTATAGGCTTTAAAAATACTATTGGATGGAAAAGGAAAAATCTTAACATGAGAGAGTTCTTCGCGTATCGTATTCATGAGAGGCGTGGTGAAGCATCTACTATACAAAGGTCAGGGCGTTTGTATCAGTAGATTCTGGTTGACTGGTATACAATGTTAGAATCTGATAGATTGCGATATGTTTGGGTGAACCAGAAAAACCTTAGGTCTGATAACTACGAAGCCATACAAAAAGAGGCAGAGAAAGGTGGCCATAGTCTAGAAAAACAAGGACGTAGAATTTTCATACCTGCAAGTTTCACAGGAGGGCCAAGATTTATGAACTCACACTATATGGATGCCATGACAATTTGTCAAGCTTTCGGGTATCCAGACCTTTTCATCACTTTCACATACAACCCGAAGTGGCCAGAGGTTACAAGATATTTAGATGCGAGAAATTTGAGCTCAGAGGATAGAGCATATATTCTTTGCCGAGTATTTAAGATGAAACTAGACAATCTAATGGATTTCTTGACAAATAGAAAAGGTGGACCTTTTGGACGAGCTACTGTAGGTAAAATACATTTTTTACCCCTCAAATTTTGTGGCCTTTACAGTAAGCATGATAAATATTACAATGTTCACCACACTAACGTATTTTTGAAATAACAAGATTGTACACGATCGAATTTCAGAAGAGAGGACTGCCACATGCTCATATAGTATTGTTCCTCGCAAAAGAGTGTAAGATCAAAACAACGGATGATATTGATAAATTTATTTCTTCTGAAATCCCAGACAAAGAATCCGATCCACATTTGTATGAGATAGTTGCCGATAGAATGATGCATGGTCCATGTGGAGATTTCAACAAAAATAATGTATGTATGGTGAAAGGTAAATGTGGGAAGAGATTTCCAAGGCCCTACAATGAAAAAACAAGCAGAGATGATGATGGATACCCTGCTTACAGGCGTCGAGACAATAAGAGAACAGTTAAAAAGAACGAAATTGAGTTTGATAACATGTATGTAGTTCCGTACAACAGAGATCTATTATAAGGTATAGAGCTCATATAAACGCCGAGTGGTGCGTCCAATCGAGAGCTATAAAATACCTCTTCAAATATATCAACAAAGGTCCTGACTATGTGGAAACAACAATCAAAGATGATGCCGAATGTGTTATTGACGAAATCAAAAGATACTACGATTGCAGGTACCGTTTAGAACTATTGCATTAACGTTTAAAAAAAAAAAAATTATCATCATGCATAGTAATAAACATAAAACCAATACTGATGACGTAAACTTTTTTAAAAATTGCATAGGTATATTTTAGCCTGTGAATCGAGCTAGAGAATTTTAGCCTTCCCAACTCAGTGGCGGAATATGGCGGTTGAGAGATTGGGCTTTCATCTACCAAACAAACATATGATTTATTTTGATGAAAATGAAGCTATTGAAACAGTAATAAAAAAAAAACACTGTGAAAGAGTCTATGTTCTTAGGTTGGATGGCAGCCAATAAGATATACAAGGTAGGAAAGAGTTTAACTTATGCTCAGTTCCCGTCTATGTTTGTATGGAAGTATAAAACCAGAGAACCAAGTGTCTTTGGTCTAGTGGTAAAGGGGTTCCAACTGGAGCTTCCGCCCTGGGTTCGAATCCACTTGGCCACCCGGCCGCTGGCTTTCCAGCGCGAAAAGGAATCAGGGCCTCGTGGGATTAGTCTTTGGGTCTAGACAGCCTTTGGGATGCCCACGGTTATCAAAACAAAAAAAAAGTATAAAACCAGAGAATGGAAAATTAGGACAAGAGGCCGAGCTATTGGGAGGATAGCTAATGTTCATCAGCTGAAGAGTACTATTTTTTTATGAATCCTGCTCAACCATGTTACAGGACCAACATCTTATGAGGATATAAGAACTGTTGATGGCAAAGTATATGCTACATTCTTGGAAGCTTGTGAAGCTAAAGGTCTGCTCGCCGATGATAAGGAATACATTTATCCGATAAAAGAAGCAAGTGTCTGGGCTATGGGAAAGTATCTACGCAGATTATTTGCTATAATGTTGATGGCAGACTGCATAGCGAAGCCTGAAGTTGTTTGGGAAGATACTTGGGAATATTTGACAAAAGACATTCTATATAGAATGAGAGTAAAAAGGAACAATCCAGGTAAAATTCAAATCGTCTATACTATATTAATTATAAAGTCTTTCAATTTAATGTTGAGTTAGAATACATTTTATGATCACATGAATATTTTCACTAATTCAATTCCTATAAAACATGTAGATCTCCAGTTGACAGTGGATGAGATTAAACACATAGCTCTTTCCCAAACTGAAAACATCTTGCTAAGCACCAGTTCTTCCTTGGGGAAATGGACAAATATGCCTAAACCAGACGATTTTGAAGCTTACCAAGGAAATAGTCTACTAGACGATGAACGTCTGTATAAAGTGGACGAGCAGAAGGAAATACTAGCAGACTCACTAAGAAAGATTACTGAAGAGCAGAGAGGTGTCTACAACGAAATATTGGAGGCAGTTAATAAACAAAGAGGTGGAGTTTTTTTCCTATACGGTTTTGGAGGAACTGGTAAGACGTTCATATGGAATATACTTTCTGCAGCGCTTCGATCACAAGGTCGTATTGTTATTAACATTGCATCGAGTGGAATTGCTACTTTGTTGTTACCTGGTGGTAGAACCGCTCGTTCGAGGTTTTCGATTCCAATAAATCCAGATGACTTCACCTCATGCAATATCAAACATGGCTCTGATCTTGCTGAATTGCTCAACCAGGCCAACCTTTTAGTCTGGGATGAAGCACCTCTGATGAGCAGATATTGCTTTGAAAATTTAGACCATACCTTATGCGATCTAATAAGAGATGGTCAGGATAAACCATTCGGAGGAAAGGTTATTGTCTTTGGAGGGGATTTTAGACAGATATTGCCAGTTATACCAGGTGGAGGAAGGTTACAAACAGTGTTAGCTTCTCTAAATTCATCATACCTATGGGAGCATTGTAAAGTGTTGAAACTTACGAAGAACATGAGATTGCTAGTTGGACTAGATGATGGAGAAGCTGCTGAACTGAAAGAGTTTTCCAAATGGCTTCTAGACTTTGGTGATGGAAAGATCAATGAGCCGAATCTTGGAATTGTCGAAATTGACTTACCAAAGGATTTATTAGTATAAGGTTTGGGGAATCCCATACATGCAATTGCCAATGAAATATACGGAGAACATTTGACTGGAACAAACGATTTCAACTTCTACAAAAAAAGAGCAATTTTGTGCCCAACCAACGAAGACATAAATGCAGTAAATAAGTACATGTTCGGAATGTTAAATGGTACGTACTTATCTTCTATTCTTTACAGATAATCGATTTTTTTAATATAAAATACATCTATTTTCATATATGTATTCTTATTACTATATACATGACATATATACAGGGGTACCAAAATAATATCTCAGCTCGGATAGCCTCTCCCCGGCATCCAATGGACCTAATGACCAAGCCACGGTTCCCGTGGAGCACTTGAACAACGTAGATATCTCAGGCTTACCAAAGCACACTTTAATATTAAAGGTTGGTGCACATGTCATGTGTATGCAAAACATTGATCCAAAAGGTGGATTATGCATACCAAGCTTATTATCACTCAAATGGCTAAACATGTTATTGAAGCTAGGATCCTTACAGGGAATGATAAAAAGGTTGGTAAGAAGGTTTTGATATCGAGGGTGTACGCTACACCTCCAGATGATAAATATCCTTTCCGTATGCGTCGAAGACAATTCCCTTTGACTTTGGCATTTGCAATGACAATAAATAAGAGCCAAGGTCAATCATTCGAGAAAGTAGGTTTGCTTTTACAAAACCCGTATTCTCTCATGGACAACTATATGTAGCTTTCTCCAGAGTAAAGTCTCGAGCTTGTCTCATGGTGCATGCTCATCACAGATGACAACGGCAAGTTCCAGACAAAGACTACAAACGTTGTCTACAAAGAAGTCTTTCAAAATGTGAAGTANCTACAAAGAAGTCTTTCAAAATGTGAAGTAGTCTTTTCATTATTTCAATTCTTTCAACACTATACCTTTCGAGTTTAATCTCATAAAATTATCTCTTACATATTTCCGAATTATTTTGTATCATAAATATAGCTGCCCGCACATACACAAAATCTAGTCTCTTGTATATCACTAAAATTTTGAAAGTTATATGTAATGAGTAAAAATAAAAAGAATCACCACACCAATAACACTATAATTCGATAGAATTGTAACATCATTAAATACCCAACTTATAAATCATCATACCAGTAACATAAGATTTTAGTGAATTTCTAAAATTACAACACCAACAACACAAGAATTGTAAAATCATCATACGTATCAATAACAAAAGATTTATGACGATCATAAGATTCATTCAACCAATAACAATGGATTCTTTAAGTTCTGAAAATCTTTAGAAAATCAAGCTACCAATAACACCTAATTAATCATGGGTGAGAGTATTTGTTTTCAGAAACAACTTCAAATTCGATCTCTACGTTTAGAGTGCCCTCCTTGTTCAAGTAAGCCTTAGAAAGTTCAGCTACAGACACAAACTGAGGGTATCCCCAACCTAGATTTGATTTGATGTGCCACCTCTTAACTGCAACAAAAGATATAGGATACAAGCATGGTTATTTGAGACGAGCTCGATCGAGCTATATGGTGTACGTTTTGCCTTTGGCATAATAACATGGTTATCTAGATATAGTCTCGGCTCTCATTAACATGTGTTAGTTTACAGTAATAAAAACACTCTTTTATGACTTACCCTCCTTTGTGACATGATTGTTTCCAAATGGGTCTAGAACTCGTACGTGAGCTCCCGCAAAAATCTTCTCATAATCCTTTAGTGTTTCACCATCAGCCAAAAGCAGATAGATGGATAACCATTTACCATCTACGATTATACCATCGCCCTTGGGATACAATTGTAGTATCCTAGATATCAATAAAACTCACACATGTTAACTTTCACAAACCGGCATGCATGTAGTTGTGTAGAGATACATCAAAAACAAAGTTATTTTTCTTGTACCATACCACTTCTTTCCTCCCATTGAAAAACTGCTTGATGCGTAAACATTCTCTTTCAACAATAAGAAATTCTTAAGAGTCCAAGAAAACTTGGGGCAGGGGAGTTCTTCATTAAAAGAGAGGTCTTCCCAATTGGTAGGGATTGGAGCTACAATGACATCAACACCGAATTCGCATTGACCACCTTCAAAGATATATCCATTTTTCGGGTCATTGAGTGTATCAAGCGGAAGGAGTTGGGGATTTCCTTGAACCATTCTTAATGTACGGAACGACTTCGGTTCTACATCTGGATATATACATATTTAGTGAGTTATATTTCCTAACAATGATTATTAGAATAAGGTATACGATGCATGCATGTTATAATATATGTACCTTGAATAACTAAGTACTTTTTTTCTTTTTTGTTATAGACGAAAAATCGAACATCTGCAAACATCTCGCTTGGTGAATCAACACCTCTCCTACCCTTAAGTTTTATTCCATATTCACAACTACC
>OVAP01007090.1:0-11105 GCA_900406295.1 Aurinia saxatilis
ATTAGTGCTACGGTGAACTGCTACCAATGCCCAGTTTTCTTGTAGTGAAAGACGCCACACAGCTTGTGAAAGAGCTATGATAAGTCGATGAACACTCAAGAACGGAGATCCAAACTCTAGTTACTCAAGGAACGGTAAGAAGAAAATTCTTTGTTTATTGATAATGGGCAAAAGTTGTGTCTACAATGTCGTATATGGAGCTTTATTAATAGCTCGTCGACTTGACCTTCAAGTGTCTTAAAACAATTAAAAAAAAAAAAAAAACTAAAATATAGGAAATTAATCTAAAGAATACAAGGAAATAGTTCAGAAATTAAATCCAAATCTCATGTAAAACAAAAATCGGAAAACTCGTTAAAAAAACAAATCAATTTAAAAACTTACCGTTGCTTTGAATTTAGACAGCTTCTATAAGAATATATTTGTCAAGTTTGGGCTTGTGTGATGACAAACAAAGTTTGAGCTTCATCGGTCTTCAAAAGAGGCCATTCCATTACTTTGCTCGTTTCTTTTGGTCCATGGACTTCTTTGCTTGTTTCCACTTGTTCTTCCTCATCTTCTATGTCTTCTTGATTGATGAAGTTCTCTACTGCCTCGTTGAATCCTTTTTTGAATGACCTTAAGCCTGATCTTCCTTTTGGTAGCATACATGATAGGAATCTTGCCATCTCCTAGATCATATGTGCTTGTGTCCTCATCAAGCGCCTTGCCAATAAATGTTCTTGTTAATGTGAAATCTCATTTGATTTGATGTCATCCCTAGATTATTGGACTTAATTTGACTTAATTTTCTCATATATGACTATTTGATCACGTGCATGGATTTTTACTTTCCACCTTTTACCACTCTTTTTCAGTTTCTAGAAAACCCCCACATGTTAAAATCACAAACCATCTTTTCAAACCAATGAATATTTTCTTGAGTGAGATCTTTTCTGATAATGCTTCATGTGTAAAAGCTCGTAAGCATTAGAGCGACAAGTCTTTTTCTTCCATTAGTATTAGTCACATTGGCTAATCTATGAGGGTTGGGAACTTGTGAGCTCTTATTCGAGTTATTTCAGTTTACTCATTTTTTAGAGTTGAGTAGAATAGAATGGAATAAGTTTTGGGGAATTGAGAAGTTTGGATTGCGGTTGGAATTGTAGGATTGGAATGAGATTGAAGTCTTCCTAGAAGAACTCATAGCTAGAACCACTCTTATAGCATTTAAGTTATTTGTTTTTATAGTTAAAAAAATAATAAAAGATAAAGCGAAAGCGGATCGCCTTGCCTTAAACCTCGTTGAGGAATGATATGACCATAAGGAGAACCATTGATCATAATAGAATATGTTACTGAAGTAACACATTGCATTATCCAATCTACCCACTGATCACAGAATCCGAGTGAGAGCATCGCTTGTTGCAAAAAATTCCATTCGACTCGATCATAAGCTTTAGAGATATCAGTCTTTAATTACCGCCATATATGTTTGAGCTTGTCGTTCGCGCACTTTTAGAGAATGTAAGAGCTCATGTGCAAGTAGCACATTATCATTAATATGACGACCTGGGATAAAAGTTGTTTGTGTTTCGGGGATAACATCCGGAAGAATTGATTTGAGCCGTGAGATCATTATTTTGGATATGACTTTGTAAGCCACATTGCAAAGACTTATTGGTCGAAAATCCTTCATTGTGTTGGGATTATCGGATTTAGGGATGAGAACAACATTTGTATGATTCAAGGGTTGTCTAATTTGGCATGTAGCAAAGAATTTGTGAGTTTCTTTTAATACAGAGGCTCCGATAATGTCCCAGTATTGCTGAAAAAATGCTTCGGACATGCCATCAGGCCCCGGGTCTTGGTCTGGAGCAATTGAGAACACCGCTTCTTTTATTTCCAAATCAGTAATAGATTGGGTAGGGATCGTATTCATTGTAGAAGTTACTGCTGGCTGTACAGTATCAAAGAATCCAGATCAAGGTTTTAGTTCTGTTTGTTAACTATGACGTTTAATATTTTATAGATGCAGGCATGATTTGCAATTTTGTTGTGTATGAAAACCGATTTGATCACATTAAATGTGATTCTATTTTATCTTGTATTAATTGTTAGTCTAGCCTTAATCACTCTTAACAATAATTTAGGGTACAATCTCGTTCATTCGCTAGGGCATATCGTTCATTATCGACCTATGTAGAGGTGATGTTTTTATATGTTAGAATGCTGATTCAGGCCACAAATCAAGAGTTTCATATTTTCATCATCAACTATAAGGTTTACCAATATATTAAGAGAATTTTATTTATGATATAAATTGTTTAAGCAACTCTTTCTCAAATTTTGTTTTCTCCTTTATTCTCTTTCTAATAAATGTTGTTGCTGTTTTTCTAGTTATTCCAATCAATTTCTATTTCTATGGAATGTAAAAGTTTCTTCTTATAAAAGTTAAGCTTGTGACAAACGAAATTGCCCACGACTTACTCGAATATACTTAGAATAAATTGTGTGACTACTATTGGTCAAACAATGATAGAAGCCTATATGCACTACCGTATATGTATAACATAAACATAGTTTGACTTGACAACTATATAATAATTATGTTCAGACAAGGCTGGCAAGATAACTTGTATGAGGTCTTGTGGTCAAGTGGTAAGAAAATGGGTTTCTAATGCTAACACGTTTCAAATTCAATTCATCTGCTATGTAAAACTAAAATACATTTTTTTTGGACATCCACATAAATATAAGTTTTTTTATGGATTAGTTTGAGTCCCTCCATAAGTTTAGAATCTACTCTGAATTATCAAAATAAAAAATTTGGCAAGATAACTTTGTTGATAGCTTTGTATAACACTGTATTAGATTTTAACTTTATAATCACTTATTTACTAGATTCAGGAAACTAAGTGCATCAAAGTATGCGAAAACAACATTTCTCTCGAAATTTTAGAAAGCTCCGCAACTTCTCCAATCTTGCATGAAGAGGACCAGGCGACCAGCGTCATGTGGTTCACATATCACCGTAGTCGATCCTTCGAATTTGGACCTATAAAGGGATACGATTTAGCCATGAATTCATCAGTCTCGAGAGTCCACTTCCGAAACACAAGCATACAATCATTGACGCCAAGGACTGGGATTTAAAATGTATTGCATTTGGTTGGACTGTTTTCCCACCACACCTAATTTGGTGCTCTTTGCGGGGTTACTGTTATTATCCAAGATTTGATTTGTGCCTATTTATTAAAGCCCATAGTGATATAAAATCTCTGAGTTGGTCGTTAGACTCTTTACTGTCCATATCAAAACCATCCACTCAACTTGGACGATGAATGGTTCATTCGTTATTATCCGCTATTATCCGCAAACACAAACGCTGCGGGATAGCGGTTGTTGGCGTTTGATAACAATCACGGAAATCGCTCTCTACAATTTTTAGCCGCTCAAAATCCCTCAAAACTAAAAGTTTTTTTCCTCGAGCGTTTGTGGACGTTTGCGATTGCGGACGGTTGCGGGTGGCTAATTTTTTAAAAAAAATAATCTTTCAATATTAAAATATAAAAGTTTTAAAAATTAAAAAACAAAATACATGTGTCATGTATTAAATAATCATATTCTTATATATTTGCATAAAATTTTAAATTAAACTAAAATGTATTTATAATTGTAATTTATATATACATAAATTATTTATAAAAAATAAAATAAAACATGTTTGAAGTTTTTCATTAGTGTATTTCAATTTATTCTAAAACAATACTATTTTATTAATTTGATTTACTTTTAATGTTTTATAATACATAAGTATTTTTTTATAAAGCATATTTTACATAAAAATAATAAAATATATTATATTTTTTATTTATTAGAAATTATATTTAATACATAGTAGTTATATTTAAAATATTTATACTATATCATAAATCACTATACCAATATTTAAAAACAAAATACAGATATCATGTATTAAATAATCATTTTTAAAAATGGTAATCAGACATATCCCGCAAATTCACCAATGTTTAATCGTTATACCAATATTAAACTATATATTTCTATTTTATTATATTAAAATAATTATTCATTAAAATTATTTGTAGAAATAGTTACAGTTATATATTTTTTATGTTGATAATATATACTCAACCGCTATTACATCCGCTAGTAACCAGTCAAAAATATCTCATAAATTCACCAATTTTTAATCGCTATATCAGTTGTACAAATCGCTTTAAAACACTCAAAACTGTAACTATCCACACCCGTAAATTCCCACAATCGCAATCGCATTCGCAGGAATTAATGCAGTCAGGCCTTTAATCGGCCTGGATGCTAATAACTTTTTTTTTTTTTGGCTAATAACTTAGTACTGAATACTGATACACAGACACTACAAAGACTACAAGCGTATAAATGTCGTTTCATTTAAATAATTAGCACTCCCAACTAGTGATTATTAAATGAAGGAAACAACAAGAACAAAAAATTAGCGGAACAGAAGTAAAATTTAAGAATGAAATAAGGTACGGAAGAAGAGAGTAAAAAAAATTGGTCAGACAAAATTCATGGGATTCTTAACTGATTGACCCACTTCATGTCCTCACACAGTTACTCACACACCTATTAAATTATTTTCAATAATGTATAATAATTCAATATAAAAAAGCAACTAGTGTTATAGTTTACCAGAAGAAAAGGAGATTTGACCGGTGCGCATTGAGACAATAATAATAATCTCTTTTAGTTAACTTAAAAGCAAACAAAGACATAACTTAAAACAAAATCCAAATTATTCTTTTCATAACCCTATTATGAAATAGACAACTCATTAACTCACAACAAAATGGTGAAGTAAATTAAGATTAACGAAAATGATTAGAGAGAGTGATCTGAGTTGGAAACAAAAAACAAACGAATCAATTTCAAGAACTGGATTTAAACAACAACCAAAAATAAGTTCAAGAACTGTAAAAACAAGAAATGGCGAAATTTACAAAGGAAGGGGTGTAGTTTAGTCATTGACCAGTTTGGCATGCACAGGAGCCGGAGTGTTGACGACGGAGCTCGGCGGATTTAACGGCGGCGATGCAGACGCCGGAGCTGGAGGTGGTGGCGGGATTGCCGTCTCCGTTGTAGGCGGAGGCGGTGCGGCGGTCGTACCTGAATCCGGCGGAGGAGGTGGGATTTGCGGTGGAGGATTAGGATTAGGCGTAGACGGAGGAGGATTCAGGTTTACGATCGGCGCCGCCGGGGGATTTGGGGAAACTGGAGTAGACGGGTTCGGTGAGGATGATGAATCGGGTGGAGCGGGTGGGGAAGATCCGAGAACAGGCGGGTTCGGGTTAGGATTTGGATTAGGAAATGGAGTGGCAAAAGGAGAAGTAGAGGAGGAGGAAGAGTCGGCGGAGGGAGAGCAATAGTCGCCGGAGCAATGATGAGAATGTCGACGGAGAACACCGAAGCCTACAACTAGACCAATGACGACGACGACTGTGACAATGAAGATAAAAATCTTGGTGGCTTTTCCGACATAGCAGAGCATTGTCTCGTCACTGAGATTTTTGGATATTCAGTTCAGAAGATCGGAACAAAAATTCTGTCTTTTTTTTTTCTCTTTAATTTTTATTTTTGTGACTGAACTGAAATTTACAGATGATATGTGATTCGGATCTCTCTCTCTCTCTTTCGTCTTCTTTTTTTATTTTCACTTTTATTTTTTATTTTCTTTTATGTTTTAAAAGCTTGGTTGAACCGACCGAGGGCATGCCTATTGTGGGAATCAAAAGCTAGGGTGGCCATGTGCTTCAAAGATTGGCACGCAAATTATAATTTGTTGTGGCTAAATGGTTTCAGTTGCCAATTTTTGTTTTCGTTTTTTTGGACAAACCATAACATTAGTATTAAGATAGTTCATACTCTACTAAGTTTGAAAGATTTACTAAGTAAGTAACAAGACTTTACCATTGGAGTAAGAGATATAGATTAAGCTAGATTTTTCAAACACATTAAAAAACAATTGGCCAATTTTAATACAACGTTAAAAGTGATAAAATAAAAATTTAGTATTTGTTTATTATCAAAAAAAAAAATCTGGGTATTTGGCTGTTGTTTTGGGTCTTTCGTACCTAATTGTAGCAAAATTGCTACAAATCTCACAAAATAAATGGTAGAAGCTTGATTTTTATTAGCTACAACTATACATAAAAAATTGTTGCATAATTGCTTACAATAATAGTGGTAAATTGGTCAAAATTTGTTCATAGTAATAATTACCAACCAAAATTAATCTTGACTATTAATCGACCAAGTTTTATTCAAAGTAAAATATAATAACAAATAAACATATTACAATGAATAGCATACACCACTACTAAGACATAAATTCAAATATTTTTAATTTAGAAGTATTAGAACAATTTCACCATTAATTGTCTTAAAGCTTTGGAAATCTAATTATAAACAGTGGGAAGAAAGACTTAACGGTGGTTTACAGAGGCGAAAGGAGTTAAGATGAGTGATGTAAACTTTGTTATGGCTTACAAATCAAATACCTATAGCTATTCAACAAGTCTTCGAAGAGATTGTAATATAGTAGATGATCTCAATCCACTCGGAGGAAGAATTAACACTTTGAACACATTAAGATTCAGCTATGCTAAGGCAATTAAAGAAGGTTCAATCAAGTATCACACAAGAATTAAAACAAACAATAAAAAAACTAATAAATAAAAGTGAAGCTAAACTTAAACGAACTCGATAAGAGAATGATATTGGCCGAGGGGTCATGGTAATAACGATTATGCAAGAATAGGTAAAACCTTGTGATAGTGTAGTCATTTACAAACGAAGCATCATCCTATGCAAAGGACTACTATGTGTAGCTTCACTCAATCCCTTGGTGTCATTATCTTAACTATCATCAAACTTGACTATTTCTCAATATACCAAATTCGATGATAATCAAGCATGAAAATAACGAGTCCAATCTACCACCAAGTACCTTACCTAATTCTTTGGTGTAAGGTGTATAAGGCAAAACACGAAGTATCTTATCATGACCCAATCCCTTGGTACCATGAGTAGAATGACAAACAACAAGTCTCCATTGATTCCTCATAAAAGACTAGCATGAACAACCTATGACTAACATGTTTAAGGAAATAAAGCATTCAAAGCAATCTTGTTTGGTCAAGCAAATCATCAAACACCTTGAGTTTGTGGAAGCTATTGATCTATACTCTATTGATTCCTCAAAAAGAGATAGCTTTAATGATCAACACAAGACAAGTCTTGGTTATTCAAGCATTCCAACAAACAAGATGAGATGAAGCGTAGAATTTATACCCTATTGATTCCTCAAAAAGAGATAGCTTTAAAGAAACAAGAAGCCAAGGTAAACCAAGGAAAACAAGATATCTAGTTCATTCAAGCATTACATCAAACACCTTGTGTGTGGTGAAACCTAAATCTATGTCTCCATGATTCCTCATGAGAGAATAGCATTAATGACCACTAGAATTTAGTAATCCTTGTAGACTAACCCTTTTCTCACAATATCTAACCTATTCAAGCAATAATCTACCAAAACCCACAAGCCAATAAAGTGACTACTCACTCATAACCATGAAACCCATAGGGATTAAGATTAAAGAAATCAGAATCAAAGAAAAAAGATAAGATAAAGTTTTTGGTAAACACAAATATCAAATTTTCAAGCATAAAGCTCTAGATCTCAAGTTTACAAGAAGGGAGAGTTCTTGATGTTTTCTCTCAAACAGATAAGATAAAAATCTAGTTTATCCATACAAAATGAGAGCATAAAAGTATTTGAAAGTTAAAATAAGAGTTTGGTCAAAGGGAATTAAGACAAGGTCAACAAAACTTGGAAAGGGATAAATTTACCCAGATATCGAGTGTCAATATCGAGTGACACTCGATATTTGGAGACAGGGGCTTCAATTCTTCATCATGTTTCACCTTAGAGATCATAATACCAGTCTTCAGTGTAAAATTCATAACTTCTCCATATGATCTTAAAATCAGATGATTCCAAATCCCAGAGCAAGCTAAGTCGCTCCTCTAAATCTCCACAACATTTCAGCTCCATTGAATAATTTTAAGACCACCATTTTTCCTTCAACCCGAGACCCTTCGGATAGAGCCTTCTAGCTCAAATTTGCTTAAGTTGTCAAAACTGTCCGAAACTCTTCCAAACTTCACCAAACTCATTTAGAGCCTTCATGGAACCTAAGCATCTTGAGAAGCTCCAATGATTTTTCCTCAATTTGTTATTTAATTCATATGATTTTGATGCAAAATGCAAGAGTTCAAGAGAAAACTCCTAAATGCAAGCTAAAATACAAAATGTGGATAAATGTGCAATAAACTAACACAAATGCATAAAAAATAAGATCAAAAGACANCTAACACAAATGCATAAAAAATAAGATCAAAAGACATGAAAACGAGGGGTGAAAACATGCATAAAACGACATATATCAGTGAGCAGTAAGACCTACTATGAAACAGAAAATTTGTAATTACGGATCACTATTTTAGAAAAACAATTGGCGCTTACCCTTCGTTAATAGTGTTTAATCTTTATGTTAATATTATTTACCCCTCTTTCACATAATCTCTATTTTGTTGGTCTTTTTTCCATGCTAACAATATATTTATTTTACTTAGAAAAAGTATTTTTGTTCATGATTTAGGTTACTACTTGACTAATATATATATCCTTCTTCTTCTGACCGACTTATTAGTCTGTATGCAGTAGTATTCGATCTCATCACTTCAGTCTTCTTTTTTGTCATCTAACCATAATATTGAAACCATCGGAATTACAACCAATACTCTAAACAGAGAAGAAGCCATACATCTGGAACCCTTGACTAACATAGCTCGAGGTTCCAGGAGACAAAAGCCCCTTTTAGGGGAGCCAAGAGAAAGAACAACAAACAAAAACAAACTAAGCAAAGGAAAAAACTAAGCACTTGAATTCCAATGTCTTCATTTTATGGTACTCGGGAAATCATGAAGATACGCCAGCCTCTTTCCTGTGAACAATAGGTGCTGCTACCAATTTATTGTAGCAACCCATTAGTCTGTATGCAGTAGTATTCTATCTCATCACTTCAGTCTTCTTTTTTTTGTCATCTAACCATAATATTAAAGCCATCGGAATTACAACCAATACTCTAAACAGAGGAGAAGTCATACGTACGGAACCCTCGACTAACATAGCTCGAGGTTCCAGGAGTCAAAAGCCCCTTTTAGGGGAGCCAAGAGAAAGAACAACAGACAAAAACAAACTAAGCAAAAGAAAAAACTAAGCACTTGAATTCAAATGTCTTCGTATGATGGTACTCGGGAAATCATAAAGATACGCCAGCCTCTTTCCTGTGAACAATAGGTGTTGCTACCAATTTATTGTAGCAACCCGGGAGAGCACTTGAGTGAAACTACCACTTTATTGTAGCTTAAGACTATCCGGACAAAACCAACTTGAGCTTGATTGCATGTTGAACTCAATTTGGATGAGGGGGACAAGGCTAAATCTATAACCCAATAGAGAAAACCACCAAGAAATAAATATGTAGAACCACAAACACATACCAACATCCACTAGACAAACGATTCAAACTTAGTGACATTTACAACCGTAGAGACTAAAACCCAAAAGAAACTAAAAAACTAACCGTCGAAGCTCCTAAAGAAAAGAACCGCTTAGTTTGAATCAAGGCAAAGATACATGTGTTCAAAAATCTTAGGCACCCTTCTTAAGTCGCCGGTTAACAGATGAAGGAGAGGTGAAATAGGAAGACCCATCTCCTCTTGTGATGCTTAGATGTTTCTATGGATATGGAATCATGTTCCATCATCTTATCATCTTCTTTCCATTCACCTAAATTTGAGAACCGTACCAGAGAAACAGAATCTAAAATTTCAAAGCAAATTACAAAACCAACGAGTGTATAGAAGCTAAGCAAGGACTCAAAACCAAGGGAACCACTAGAAAGTGAAACCTAGATCCAGATCTAGAACCAGTGAGAACGAAAGAGATAGCTAGCAAAAGCTTTCACAACCCTAATCCGATGAAGATTGGAGTCCCAATCAACACCAAGAATTAAACAACAAAAGATCTGAGGGACACTGTTTTCAAAACGATTTTGAGAGACAAAACCTTTTCATAAGCCCATCAAAGAAAAGGAAACAAAACAAGGACTAAAAAGAAGAAAAGAAGAGAACCAAAACTAAACAAACGGCTCCGGCCTAAGCCGAACGATTGCCGTTTCTGCAAGTGGTGGTGGAGGGGGGGTTGGGGGACTAAACAAACGGCTCCGGCCTAAGCCGAACGATGGCCGTTTCTACAAGTGGTGGTGGAGGGGGGGTCGGTTCACTCATCATCACTTCAGTCTTCACATATATATAATTTTCTTAACCATTAAAAAGAAAATACATGCTCTCTTTCTTATTAAAATTTGGCATACGTACATGTTTAAATGGATAAAAAATTTAAATTTTATTTTCATCCATTCAAACTTTCAAATTACGTGTATAGTTTATAAAAAAAAAAATCTTCTCTCCGAAACCTAATCCCACTAGGAAACAAAAACATGAGTTTCTACATAAACTATTTGGCTTCCCTTTCCCATTTGGATTTAATCTTTCTATAGTATATATCTTTGAATACTTATATAATCGTACGTGTGTGGGTAACTCTATGTCTCTCATAAGCTACGCTGCAACAGAATGTGGAAAGCAAAAAAGCCATGCACTGCCACTGTATCAGATTCCACAATAACGAAAAAGTTTGGAGATCGTCCTCCGTGTACCTATTCCATCAAAATCCAAAGCATCTCTCAACTCAAGAATCACTTCCCTGATGACGGATACAAATCACGTACTTTCTCTTCCGGCAAATTCAACTGGTAATTAATTAAATTAATCCCTTTATAGTTTGGGTATATATAGTACAAATTTCTCCCATGAAAGTAAACTAATTATATTCGTATCATTGTTGTAAAATCAGGAGATTGATTATATACCCTAAAGGCACAACAAGAAAACACGCCGTTTGCGAGGGAAATTTGCGACGGCTTTATGACCTC
>OVAP01007091.1:0-11105 GCA_900406295.1 Aurinia saxatilis
GCAAAGAGAATTCTCGAATACAAGCTGTTAAGATCTAAGCTATTCGAGAGAAGAAGATGATCTAAGACCTATGACCTTAGATCTATATATACCCTAACTAAACCGTCTTTGGGCCCAAGCTCTTTAGTGGGCCACCTTCTATTTCCCGAAGATTTCCTTCCATTCTTCCAGCAGTCTTCTAGATAGTTTCCTTTCTCCTTAGATACTCTGATGATTATATTCTCGAACCTTCTTGCTTGACGGCGCTCGGAACAAAATTTAGGGCTTTGTCATGATGGAAGATGGAAATGGGCCCATGGACCTGAGCTGGGCCATTCGGCTAGTTATAAGTGTTTTTGGGCCCACGAGATTGTTGGGATAATCTCGTGAGTCGGATGCGTTCTAATGATCACCTCATTAAAAACCTTGGCAAGGAAAACCACTTGGAAGAAACCTTGCCAAGGGAAAAAGAGTATGATCATGATTGTGAAATGTTCATCGTGGGTCCTTTAGTTCTCAATGGAACTAAGTCATGCAGTTGGACACACGGGACGCGATGTTGCTAAACGAGCTAAGCTAGCTCGCGGAGTGAAATGTGACTGATCTCGCGGACTTTGAAGAGAGACTTGTCTCGCGGGCCACGACAAAGACATAGCCTGCGGACTACGGGATTGAACTCTCCCTGTGGGCTATGCCGTGCATGGAGCCCGCGGACTATGGTAAGGGCGTAGCTTGCGGGCCACGACACGAGTGTAGTCCGCGATCTTTGTTTCCAATTTTATCCCGCGGGCCACGTTGAGCATGTAGCCNGCTATGCCGTGCATGGAGCCCGCGGACTATGGTAAGGGCGTAGCTTGCGGGCCACGACACGAGTGTAGCCCGCGATCTTTGTTTCCAATTTTATCCCGCGGGCCACGTTGAGCATGTAGCCCACGGGTCGTGTTAAGGGTGTAGCTTGCGGGCCACGGCAAGAGTGTAGTCCGCGAGCTTTGTTGCAAAGTTCGTCCCGCGGGCCACATTGAGCATGTAGCCCGCAGGTCATGGTAAGGGTGTAGCTCGCAGGCCACGGCAAGAGTGTAGCCCGCGAGCTTTGTTGCCAAGTTCATCCCGCGGGCCATGTTGAGCTCGTAGCCCGTGGGTCATGGTAAGGATATAGCTCGCGGGCCACGGCAAGAGTGTAGCCCGCGAGCTTTGTTGCCAAGTTCGTCCCGCGGGCCACGTTGAGCATGTAGCCCGCGGGTCGTGGTAATGGTGTAGCTCGCGGGCCACGGCAAGAGTGTAGCCCGCGAGCTTTGTTGCCTATGTGAATATGTTCATTTCGGTGACTGATTTGGTGGAAAGGGCAGCGAATGTGGAGATCAATCACGGGGAACTTAACCGTGCTAAAAATGCAAAGGCACATGCCCGTCCTGATCAGGGCAGTAAGACTGACTGTGCAGCCTGTGGCAAACAACACTTGGGTCGGTCCTGGTTAGTAACAGGGGCATACGTGAATTGTGGTAGTAAGGACCACTCATCTGCAAACTGCACATTCGTGAGGCAAACTCCAGGCCAAGCACAAACAACCAACACCAGGAAAGGAACTTGCATTTTCTGCAAGGCACCCGGACACATGGCCAGAGATTGTCCGAAGAGGCAAGGGAACAATGGGCGTGATGAACCGGCAGCCAAGAGGCAGGCAGTTACCCCACGGGTGTATGAACTATCAAAGAAAGTGGGTGATTCCCGAGCATTCTCTTCGATCACTGGTAAGTCCCTGTGTCTAAATCAATTCAATTATCTGCATATAGCATGCGTAGAATGTTTATGTTCTTAGCATTCTAGGGAATGAATGTATAGGGACCTTAGACATAGGTGGTGTAGAAACACACGCTATGTTCGACATCGGAGCTACACATAGTTTTGTGAGTTCTGTGATGATCAGGAAAGGATTATGGGATCGTAAAGGCGGTTGGTGGGCATGGCATACCACCGTTAGGGATTGTCGAGAACATTCCGGTAATGATAGGAAATGTCAACTTACGAGCTGACCTGATCACAAAGTGATCCTCGTAATGGACTGGTTGAGTAAATATAATGCTCTGGTCGATTGTCACCGTGGAAAAATACGGTTTGACGGAAAGAAAGGAATCACATAATTCCAAGGGATAAAACCAACCCCAGGGAGTTTGGTGGTCACGGCAGTTCAAGCACAAAAGATGCTTGAAAAAGGATGTGAAGCCTATGTGGCCACAATCCAAATGATTAAAATTGGGGTAAGGTCCGAGATGAAGGATATTTCGGTGGTAAACGGCTATGAGGATGTGTTTAGGCCTCTGTCGGACTTATCGCCTGACGGGTCCGGACCTTTCACTATAGAATTGTTGCTAGGAATTGCTCCAGTCTCAAAGGCGCCTTATCGAATGGCTCCAGCCGAAATGGCGGAGTTGAAAAAGCAACTCAAAGAGTTGTTAGAAAAGGGATTTATTCGCCCAAGTGTTTATGTAATACCCCAACCCTGGATTATAACCCGCGGTAAGGATATTAGCTAACCATCAGTACTTGTCAGTTCATTTCAGTTTATACGTAGTCATTTTTTTCGTTTTTTCATTAACAGTTAGCTTAACGAATCAAAGACAGAAATATAAACATAAACATTTCCATTAATGATTGAATCAGAGGTTCCTCAACAATTCTAACGTTTTGCTAATAAGTTATTACATTGAAATAAGGACCTAGCTACCCAATCCAATCATTCCATCCAATCCAGCCTTGTCCCGCGGTCAGCCACTCTCATCACCTGCATCCATAAAAGGAGGAATAAGCAAACAATGCGTAGGAATATGGTCATCCCGTCTCACCTAGCCACAAAAAACAGTCTCATAATTATGCAAGCAATCCAATACACATTCGCTCATCGAGCCAACAATCTGTCCGCATGATTGTATCGAGCAGTTTCTCTCAAACTCTCGATGTCGGCCAATCATTGGATCAGAACAGCATCACATGATTGTATTGAGCAGTTCATCGAACTCTTGATGTCAGTCAATCATGGAAATAACACAGCAACAATCAGCAAAAATCGCTCGGGAATCACCCTTAACAATTGACTAGCAAAGAATCCTAGCAATCATATGATAACGTATCTACGGCTACGGTCACGCACTCACCTTAGTCAAACGGATCGATGAATGACTTGAGCCGGTCGCGTTCTGACTTGTATCGATCGAACACATAGGTTCCTCGACGATCGGTGAACTTCTTTCCGACATTTTGATCATATCATCCCGATGACAACGATCTGATCCTGACTCTCTTTCTCTCGGTTACTTTGTGTTTTCTCTCAACAGTTTACCTTCTTTCTGTGTTCTGTAGTGTTTTGGTGAGAGAGATGATGAAATTGTCGAGGCAATATATAAAACTCACGATCAAAACTCAGGAACTGCCATTGTAATCGCTCCCGACGGTTTCCAACTTAAACCAGCGTGTTTTTAATGAAATAACCGTTCACGACAAAAGTACTTAGAATATATCTCGATTTTTTATCTCCTCAGTCGGCTTGCTCGACTGTCTTGTCTGAATCCCGATAGTTTCCCCAACACCCTTGTCTGATTCGGACATCACTATGAGAAATCAGCATGGTAAACAACACACTCGGCAGTTTCTTCAAACCACCGACTATATTTTTACACGCGTTGCCAAACCCAGCTCGCACTTAACGCTGGTCTTATTCACACCTTCGAGCAACGTCCTAATGCTTATTCAAGCCAACAGATGAGGTCCTAATACTATAGCTCAACTATGTACACATCATATCTCCATCATTCGGTCACACCTCGCACTCATAAAAGATATAACTCAAAGCATAAAAGGCATATGTCAAAACAAACCAAAATGGATAAAGCCGTCCAGGCAATGTACTCTCTTCGAACGACAAAGGTTAAAAACACCGATTCAATGTCATTAACAAAAAAAAGGAGAGAGAGAGACAAGTACTACACGAAGACATCCAGGCTACTCTTCGGAGTGAGGATCCTCTAGCGAAAGCACGAGTCCATCGAACAAAGTGTTGAGGCCCTTGACGAAAGCTGGTCCTGCGGCCTCATACTTAGGAGCATGCTCGAGAAGCTCGTTCCTAAAGTCAGCTAAACTCTTCTCCTCACTTCAGCTTCAACCTCATCCAAGAAAGTCAGGTTGTTTGCAATCTGTCTATCATAGACAAAGTCAACCAGAAGAGTCTTCTTGAACTTCACCATTTTCGCCTTGGTTTTCTAAACCCTGGCCGTGACCTCAGCCTTGAGATCGGTCCTCGCCTTTGTCGCGGCAGCCCCCACTTCGCCTCTAAGCCTCGCGATCTCTTTCTCCTTAGCTTCTTCGTTTGTCTTCAGATGAAGGTTCTCCTCTTCCAGATTCTTCGCACGAGTGGCAACCAAAGATAGCACCTCCTCATGCCTTTTCGATTAATCCGGGAGCTGGGATTTCAGATTGGTCACATGCCCGGTCAGCGTCTTCACTGCATTATCGTAGCTAATACAAGTGCGGACCACCTCGGCATTGCACTACAAGTAGGATTCTATGTCAGAACGGTCAAAGCTAAATGAATCTAACAACAAAATTCTATCGTTACCTGGAGACTTTGATACGCCACTCGACAGAACCCCTTTTGGTTCATCATCTCTAACAACGGTGGAATCTCCGTACCAGGAAACTTCACCTGGGAGAACACAACAGCTGGAGCCACGAATTTTTCTTCCGAGATCCTTGCTGGAGACGGCTGGAAAGGCGGGACTTTTCAGGTTTCTTCCGCTGGAGTCTCGACTGGAGGGTCGACCTTCGCCTTGTCCTTCCTGGGAGTCCTTTTCTTCCTCTTCAAATCATCAAGTTCGGTGGTCTTCTCTTTGTCCTCCTTGGCATGTTTTCTTTTGGCCGAATCCAAGCAATGTTTGATCAAAGAAGAATTAGACAGCCTGGGCAGAGCAACAACGCTCCCACCTGCAGCAAGAGCAGGACCGGATCCTGCGACATCGCTCTCTTTTGTGTCGGGATGGGTGATAAGGATCATCGATGGTTTGCTAGTAGCAGCCTCGGCATTCTCCTCCACTTTCTTCTGGTTCAAGATCTGCTTCCGGAAGTTCAACTCTTCGACGATATTTTCCATCTCGTTGTCGCTTTTGCTAGAGCTTTCCCCTTTGCTTTCCGAAACAAAGAAACCAATTAGTCTATTTCGTGCATTCTCGACATGTTCGAAAGTAAAGGACTGCTCCCAGTTTGTTCCGCTGCTTCGCAATGCCTCGAAATCACACTCGAAGTTCTTCGGGATATTTCGTAGTATTGAATTCACTGCGCAACAAAAGAAAAACACAAGTGTTAGTCATGACTTCCTGACGGATCTAAAGGCAATGGTCACTAAGCACCACCTATTGGAATCCAGGTAGTCTTTATCGAAACATCTAACCGACCGACACTAGCTTCGCATTTAGGTACGAAGAAGAAAAAAATAGACCATGAGTAATCCTTGTTTGGAAAATTATCAATAACTCGTCGATTAGCATTATTGGAAAGAAAATGAACGCGAGGATCACCGCCCGGGGTGCGAGAGAACGCAGAAGATTTTGGTAATGCCCCACGGTAAGTATCCCGCCGCATTCATAACTACGCACTAAAGACCTACTAAGTGTCGGATGGACCTGGGGGTTAGTTGTGCGATACAAGCATTGTGGCATCCGAGGTAGTCGAGAATGACCTTTGGAATCAGGAACCAAAGGAAGCCTTTGTTGATGAAGTTCTCATACATCGTGAAATAGCCTGAAGGTGGAAAATCAGCCCTCGCATCTTCATCGGGAACGACAAGGTCTACTTCCTAAGATATACAGTAGTTCCTGCGAAGATCACTGAGAGTTTCCTCAGTGCTCGAAGACTTTCCATTCTTATACACAGTTGGTTTTTCCCCTCGACTATACCGGATCCTTCTCTTCTTCCGTTTCTTCGCCTTGAGAGTCTCTTCCATGTCGGCTAGGGGACCGTAGCCGTGTTGGTACTCCTTAAGCTCCACCTTCATCAGATCGACCTTAAGGTCCTTAAGGGACCTCGTCGAGCAGGAGACCTCGCCACGATTTTTCGGTGCCTCTTCGCCTTCACGACTTCCCAAATCCTCATACTCGTCACTGAACAACCTTCCAACTTTGCCATCATCTTTGTTTACACTCACCCAGGTCCTCGACGGAATTGTCCGGGTTTCGTTACTTCGCCCGCTTGGGCCAGCGGTGCTACCGCTTAACGTTCTTAGCCAATTGAAAAGATCGTCAAGCGATTCCGAAGATGACATCGTTTGCGAAAATGCGAAAGTATATTCAGAAAATGACAAATAAAAAAAAAGGGAAATTTACAACAAAGGGGGACAAAAAGATGACGACGGTGAAGAGGACACTGGAAAATCGTCGGAAGCCGTCTAACGGCGGCATAAACAAGACAAATTTTGGAGATTCACCGGAAACATGTCCTATCTACGGCGGTTCTAACTATGAAGATGAAGAACCCTAATTCAAAAATGAAGAACATAAGAGAGAGAAGGGAGCATTCCTTGAAGATGGACAGAGCTCTCTACTTCCAAAATCTTCCAGACAAAACGAAATGAGGAGGAGGAAGACAAGTTCAAAGGGTATATGAGCCCGGCATCAGCATTAATAAGGTCTGCCTCGGGAACCCCCGTACTTTTTGCATTGGGAACATGCGAAAGGGTCTGTTCACATCTCTTCGTTTGACGACGTAACAAGCCATATGGCTTCGCTAAACAAAAACTCGTTAAACGAGAATTGCTCTCCCCGCCTTCAATACAGATATAGGCACTTCGCTTATATCTTCTTACATGCACTTCGGTAAAATACGACGGGCTCTTCGCTTTTATCTTCTTATAGGCTCCTCGCCTTCAATACAGATATAGGCACTTCACTTATATCTTCTTACAGGCTCCTCGCCTTCATTGCAGATATAGGCACTTCGCTTATATCTTCTCACAGGCACTTCGCCTTTAAAACACGACAGGCTCTTCACCTTTAAACATCTCTTTGCATCGCAGGGTGTTCGCCCATAAACTTTCCAATATCCTCGCCCTAAGCGGACCCAGTTCGATCCGCCGATATCTAAACAAATCAGTTTAACCTCGCAATGTTACCATGTCATCCCGATGTTAAGTAATTAGCATCGTGACATGGGGGGCTAATTGTGGGGGTCAAATATCCCCATAGGTCAAACTGACAAGTAAACGGTCGACTCACAAGAACCGAACCATGAACACGCGAGGCCATAAGAGCGAGTAACCGTGACCTCGCCATTATGGATGGACATATATGCGAGGTTACGGTCAGGGTACCACGTCACATTGTAAGTGCAAGGCAAACAACACGGGAATACATGACTTCGCCATTATTCTGGTTGCTCAAGGCAAAGATGGCGACCTATGGTATTTGAGTGCGAGGTCGAAACTATGCATGGCCTTGCCTTCACTTGGCTCGTAATTGCGAAGTCACATGGTTGGCTGCAAGTATGAGATCACGGATATCAAACGGCGGAGTCGTCATCCGATCATTACTCGGGCCTAAACATGAGGTTGATCCAAACCCATAAGACGAAGCATGCATGAGGCCCAAGGAAAGGACGAGGAGAAAGGAATATACGAGAAGATTTGGGAAGTTTAACTTATCTCTGGAGTCGGCATAATCTTGTATAAATACGTCGCTAAGTTAAACTTATTGGGGGATCTCTTTCGAGCCTACAAACCCTAAAAGCTTACGCTACGAAAGACTCTTTTTCATAATCAGTACAAAGCAATCCTTTGCTAGATCTTTTAAGTTTGTGTCTTGCTCTTTGTCTTGAGTTCCTCATCCAGAACCTCGAAAAAATAGTGATTGTGTGATTTTACCCACACAACATCGAGAGTTATGCTGAACTGCTCGATACAATCATGTGTTGCTGTGATTTTCCATGATTGTCTGACATCGAGAGTTATGTTGAACTGCTCAATACAATCACGTGATGATGTGCTGTTCCATGATTGTCTGACATCGAGAGTTATGCTGAACTGCTCGATACAAAGATGTGATGTTGTGATGTTCCATGATTGTCTGACATCGAGAGTTATGTTGAACTGCTCGATACAATCATGTGATGATGTACTGTTTCATGATTGGCTGATATTGAGAGTTATGAGAAACTGCTCGATACAATCATGTGGATCAAGAGACTGGCTCGATGAGCATGTGAACTGTTTATGGTCTAGAGTGACTGGATTACTGTATCACTTCGTCTACTGGTCAAGGGGTGGTTGGTTGAATGACTATGTAACAGAGAGATCAGTTTACCGAATGGTACTGTGAGCTTGTTCGTGGGACAATGTAGGATTGACAAGGATGGGCAGCTGAATTAGTGGATTAAGTTACTGCTAGTGGCAGTTAAGAATGCAAAAAATAACCTTTCCATCCACCTAACTTGCCAGGTTATTTTTTGCATTCTTAACTTGCTAGGTTATTTTTGTAGTTCAGTTCACCTAACTTGCCATGTGTCTTCCTTGGCTACTCCACAACGCAAAGCGCATATTTTTTCTTACAACCACGATCTGGAAGGATTTACATATCAAGGCATGTGCAGTTTGATGAACAAACCTTTCCCTACGAAAGCTTACAACCACTACCTCAAACACAAACACCACCATATGATTCTGCTCAATCATCGTCACCACTCGCCACCCACATCCCTCTTACTGTACCACTTGTCTCGTCACCACTGCAGGGACCTCCGGCCTTTGTTCCTCACCCAACAGCACCTCCGGTCACGACTGTAGTCGAACCTGAATTTGAGCCGGCTCGAATTCATCGCTCACAGGCTCAACACCGACAATCTCCGATATCTATATCCGACACCCATGACATTCGCTCAACCTCCTCTCACCCAGTGGGCCCACTTCCAAATCCCTTCCCTATTCCAACGACCCAACCAAATATAAGCTTATCCAATCCACTAGGCCCAACAATAACAGGCCCACACCAAGCATCCACCACACCAAATAACTCGATACCCACACCTAATATTCCTCCTCCATCGACCATCACTCTACCTCAACCTGTTTCACATCCACCACTAAATCACCATCCGATGCAAACTCGCGGCAAAACCGAGATAACTAAAACAAACACCAAATATAACCTCACAACCAATAGATCTACCAACATTCCCATACAGCCCTTAACAGTGAATCAGGCTTTAAAGGACCCGAACTGGTGATCTCCTATGTCGGACGAGATTAATGTGTATGCCCACAATCAAACTTTTTATTTGGTTCCTCGTCCACTCACGAAAAATGTAGTTGGTTGCAGGTGGGTCTTTAAAACAAAGCTCTTAGCGAATCAATCTTTTGATCGATGCAGAGCTAGGCTTGTTGCCAAGGGATTTAATCAAGCATATGGTCGTGATTGTAGTGAGACTTTTATCCCTGTGATAAAGTCCACCACGATATTGGTTCTTGGCATCGCAGTCACAAGAAATTGGCCAATCGAACAGCTCGATGTTAATAATGCTTTCCTCCAAGGAACCTTAAATGAAGAAGTCTACATGGAACAACCCCAAGTATTTATTGATTCCGACAAACCCAATCATGTATGTCGTCTTCTCAAAGCGGTATTTGGGCTCAAACAAGCTCCACGAGCTTGGTACATCGAGATAAAGACGTTTCTCATCAGCATTGGTTTTAAAAATTCACTCGCTGACACATTGTTATTGTTCTTCAACAAGGGAAAGATTTCATATATTCTTTTGGTCTATGTTTATGATATATTAATCATTGGAAGCACATCTAAATGGGTTTAACAAGTACTAGATTTGCTAGCAGCACGGTTTTCTTTCAAGGATCCAGTTGACCTGAATTATTTCTTAGGCATTGAAGCTCGCGGGAACAGCACCGGTCTTCACTTATCTCAACGAATATATAATCGGGATCTTCTCCATAATCATAACATGATTGACACGAAACCAGTGAAAACACCGATGGTTTCATCACCAAAACTCACACTTACTTCAGGTACATTGCTCTTTGATCCTTAACAATACAGAGTACTTGTTGGAAATCTACAATACCTAGCCTTTACTCAATTGGATATTGCTTATGCTGTTAACCCGATATCTCAGTTTATGCACAACCTACACAAGATCATTGACAAGCAGCAAAAAGGATCTTACGTTATCTTGTGGGGACTGTTGATCATGGAATCTTTCTCCCAGCTAAAAACACACTCTCGCTCCATGCTTTCTCATATGCAGATTGGGCAGGCAAGTCTGATGACTATGTCTCCACAAATGCATATGTCATATATATTGGAGCTCATCCTATTTCTTAGACAGCGAAGAAACAAAAGGGTGTGGCAAGGTCTTCGACGGAAGCTGAATATAGGGCAGTGGCTAACACAGCATCTGAACTTCGTTGGATTTGCAACGTATTGACAGAGCTTGGCATTACCATTCCAGCAAAAGCTGTGGTGTATTGTGACAATGGTTGAGCCACATTCCTTCATGCAAATCCAGTCTTTCACTCGAGAATGAAACACATTGCCATTGACTACCATTTCATCCGAGTTCAGATTCAAGAGGGAATTCTATGAGTCGCACATGTTCACACAGAAGACCAGCTCGCAGATGATATATCATGGATTTTATGGTTTTTAGCCACGATATAAAGTGTTTTATCGAGTCTTTTTGGTGTTTTTCTAGGCTTTATTAGTATTTACAGGTTATAGCATGCATTTGGTGAATTTGGAACTTTATAGAAGATTTATGGAACAAAAGGGATCAAGTGAAATGGAGAGCACATGAAGAAATTCGGATTGAAGCAAAATATGGAAATTTCACTAAGGGTGTCGATCGGCACCACCTTGGTGTCGATCGACACCAGACGCGGATCCAGAGCAAAGCCCATCAAAATGGAAAACTGCAGTTTGGCCCAGAAGTTTTCTATTTGTTCACAGAAGACCCAAATCGTGTTTTGGCTGTATAAATACATGGTTTTATGTTTAGGTTTCTCATATCTTAAATTCTTTTGAGACTCAAGCAAAAGGATTATTCCAGAGCTTTTAGGGAGAAGATTCTACTCATAGAGAAGATTT
>OVAP01007092.1:0-11104 GCA_900406295.1 Aurinia saxatilis
TTCGCTTGATCCTTTGCTTGTTTGCTCATCTCTTGGTCCTTCATGCACCTTTTCTAAGTCCCACCATGTCCAAAATAGCCCAAGAAGTACCTAAATCATGCGAATATGCTATGCAAATGCAAGAATGCAAGTCTAAGTACTAAATGCAAGTCAAAATGNATGAAAAGAGTCTTAAATTGCAACACATCAAGTGGTACCACCACCGCTTTCTCCACACCACCCCTGCTGCACAATCTCATTAATGCCCTCTGTTTTAGCAGTTTTGAGTCAAAATAAAAGCGACATTTACCCAAGACCTCCGGTTCATAAGCAAAGCGAATAAAAATGGGATGATGGTCATAACCCCCATAATGCAAGGTATCCGTTTTGAGCTCTTGGGAAAAAAGTTAACCATTCATCATTGCCAAAGCACATATCCAACCGGCATTGTATCAAAATTTGGTCTCTCCACCCCACCCATGAGAACCAAATCCCGAAGCTTGGCAATTCCTTAATTTTACTATTTGAAGCCATGTTGCAAAAATCCCAAAAAATCTTGTCATCTCTCAAAGGACCTCCAAGTTTTCTGTTATTATCCATCAACTCATTATAACCTCTTGCCAATAGTCATGGCTCTTCACGTTACAAACCCAGATTCTCCAACCGATCCCACACTACTTTCCTTCTAGCTCGAATAGATATCCATAAACACAAGTTAAGTTAAGAACTAATGAACCTATCTTCACCCGCAAATCAATAAATATGCTATTTGCGAATAAAACATCCACCGTATAACAACCTTCCCAAAAAAATCACAAACCCACCACTTTGGCCAACATGATCTACTGTAACAAATTTCTCATAACTCAAACTCTTTTATAACCCAATCATGTAGCTTTGTTTTTGTTTTGTTTATGATAAAAAATAAGAAATCTGGGAAGATATTACGCCTTATCTCCCGGAGACGCTGAACTCTTTTGGTACTACCAACACTTTGGCAGTTCCAACAAAATGAGGCACATTGCACTTGCAGCGGATTCAAACTGGAAGCCACTGCTTTTTCATTAGGTTTTGGTGATTTGCTAACTGGATTAGCTAGGACAGTATCAACTTTACGCTTTGGTGTTGTATCCTCTTAAGAAGCAGGAGGATCGACGTTAGAGGGAGAACCGAAGTTTGTTTTCTTAGGCTTCAATTTTTCTGCCAAGTGGGTGGACGTGATAAGATACTTCCAAGACAAACGTGGATGAGCCTGAACCAGGGATGCAGCTTGAAATCGAGGATGTGCAAGGAGATTTGGAGTTACTCATTGGACCCGTTACAAGGTCTAGAGACATCATCAGGCTGAAAGCAACCCTAGTAAAATAACTAATTCAACTACACTGGTTGTGTTACAAGATAATTAAGGGTTATCAATGGGCGGTGTGTGTTCTTGCATTCTCTTTCTTGGTTTGGTTTTATCCCAATGGGTATTCTGGCCAAGGTTTTTAATGCGGCATGTAACACACACATTTTCATCTATCCCCATTTGATAACATGCTTATAATTACCTTACCTTATAATCACGTTATAATTTTTACAAGCCTGTTTATAATTATAAACGTTTGATAAGGTTGCTTATAAACCTTTTATAATTTTGGGATTACAAGGAGGGAAACATTATCGGTTTACATTTAAAATATGGACTTTGGTTTTAATTGTGTTTTGACCAAAATTTAATGTCGTTTTATTTCCAAGGAATCTCTAGGGCAACCAAGAACCTCCTCCTTTCCTATATGTATTCAAATATATCCTTTATAATGGTTATCAAACATTTTAGTCTTAAATCTCTTTTTTTTGTTTGATCTTGCTAATCAAATATCTAGCCTTCCTTTTCTTTGTCTAATGTTTCATATCTACACTTAGAACGAGCTTGATAGTTCAAAGACCCTTCATAACCTTTGAAAGTATCCTTTAGTCCATTATAATTCCTCATCACCATCAAATTCGTCAATCCCATTCTAGATCCAACAAATCACTCTAAATCCACCCAGAAACCATCTCAACATCATCCGTTGCCTTTCCATCAAAGCTTGTTGTCCACAACATCAACATTTGTCTATGATCTTAAGGATCTATCAATCCAATCCAGCAATGGTGTGAAGTGATTCCAGGCCAATGTGATCTCCCTAACCGAGTTCACATCAGAACATCTTCGTGACTTACTAACCAAAGACGAGTTCTCGGTGGAATTGGCCTTTTGAGAAGAGCCTACTTTAAAAACCGTCAAAACTATAGGGGTTGAGATGATTCTGCTTATATATTGGTTCGAGAACCGAGAAGGGGAGCTGAAAGCATAGGGGATTGAACATTTTTATTCCATCTGGACAATCTCTCGCGGAGGTCCGTGAATGTGAAGACATAGCCTTTATTCTTTTGACATTTTATTTTGTTTTTTTCGGTCAATTCACTTTTTCTTTAATTATTCTGTTAATTCAAGACTGACTATTTAAGGTTTTTTCTTTTGACGCCAGAAAGAGAAAAACTACTAAATTATACAGGTGCGAAACAACTAAACTAATCTATAATTTATGTCTTGTTGTGGCCGTATAATTTTGCTAATCATCCTTCATCATTTGGCCGTCCACAGTATGATCGAGGTAATCGCACCAAAGATTTCCACCACAGAGACCGAGCTGCAGGGGATATTTATCATAAGTACTCTACTCGTTACAAAGAAAGGTTTTATGACCGTAGGGCTGAGTACAATGATTGGAACAAGGATAGGTACATAGATTCTTATGGTTCTCATGCACATCAAGACAAAAACAGAGAGGTAGAGGTGTATGCTCACAGTGATGACAGATACAGAGCCTCTTCCTCACGATATGAACAACGAGATTATCCTGCTCGCGAGGTCTCCATGCATCGCACAGATAACTTTGTTCACTCTAAGGTCTCAGTACCTTCTTTTGTTTCTCGATCTCCTCACGTCAACAGGAGTCGAACTGAGGCCAATGAGTATGTGGACAATAATGTGGAGCATTCTTTGGGACATGGACGGAAGGAGGGTGGTTCTCCAACCGTCTCTACCCAATTCCCGGAGAATATTTCACTTCTTCATAGTCCAGTTCGAACACGTAGACCAGCACTTGAGAGACTAGGCGACCCTACTTTGTTTAGCCAAGAACACACAATCTCGCGGGATGGAAGTAGCTCGGGTCGTAAGTTTAGTTTGACTTCGTTGGCTCCATTCCGGATTCCCGCATGGACCAGAATGTTGACGAGCTGTCTTCGGAGGCCACCGTGCTTGATACTCAAACAGAACGGGTCCCAGTGGCGCAACGACTCGGCATACCTTCGTCTTCTAAGCAGCCTGAAAAGAGACTGAAGAGGAGAGTTCTCCTTAATAGAGCAAGTCCTTTCAAACCAGCGAGTTGGTGTAAAGGGAGTTTTAGTACTTCACAACAACCCCACGTCTCTCAAACTACAAAGAAACGAGCTCGGGCATTGGTATTCGAAGATGAACCAGTAAATGTTCCAGCAGTAAAGAAGACTAAAGGTCCAAAGTAGGAAAAAGGCACTTCCGTTGCCAATGTTTCAAAGCCTGTGTTACGTACTAAAAAAACCAAAGCAAAAACGGTGGCTTCCAGTTTGAAGCCGCTGCAATCCCAATGAGTATCATGAGCTGGAACTGTCAAGATGCCGGAGGCCCGGAAACAGTTCGTCGTCTCAGAGAGATGCGACGCAAGCATTTTCCTGATTTTTTATTTCTTATGGAAACCAAACAAAACAATCAGTTCTTGCTTAATTTACAACTTAGTTTAGGTTACAATAAATTGTTCACAGTAGAGCCAGCCGGTTTGAGTGGTGGTTTGGCTCTCATGTGGAAAAATTCCTACAATGTAACTGTCATTTCTTCAAATAACAGGATCATAGACTTGCTTGTTCAAGTCGGATCCTCTTTCTTTTATCTTACGTGTGTTTATGGCGATCCGATACGCTCTCGACGCTCTGTTGTCTGGGATATGTTATCAAATATTGCTTTGCAACGCGATGAGGCATGGTTATTGGCCGGTGATTTTAATGAACTTATGCATGCCGACGAAAAATTAGGTGGTCCCACGAGAGAGGAGGATACTTTGTGGGACTTCAGAAACATGGCTATTAATTGCAAAATCCGTGAGCTCCACAGCCATGGCAATTCTTTTTCTTGGGTTGCCTGGAGAGAATGTGGGTGGATTCAGTGCAAACTAGATCGAAGTTTTGGCATTGATGCTTGGTATACAGAGTACCCGCGGTAAAAGATGACATATCTAGATCTTTGGAGTTATGATCACAGACAAATACTTTTTAACTTTGTTTATGATCCCTTGGTGATTGGCAAAGGAAAATTTTGCTTTGACAAAAGATGGCTAAAAAAAACGGACATTGAACCTGTGATAAGAAAAGGGTGGGATGATGATCCGGTTCAAAATTCCTCGCTCATAAATCGAATCCAAAATTGTAGACTAGAGCTCTCCAAATGGAAATGAAGAGCGAATGTTAATTCAGCGGCGCGGATTCAACAGCTCCATGCGGCCTATGAGGATGAAATAAAAAAAATTACATCCGATACCTTCAGTAATGCACCAGCTAAAAACAGAATTGGCTAAAGCTTACAATGACGAAGAAAAGTTTTGGAAATAAAAATCCAGGGACCAATGGTTGAAATCCGGGGATAGAAACACAAAAATTTTCCATAACTCGGACAAAGGACGACGGATTTAAAATCGGATCATAATGCTCAAAAATGATCTGGGACAGGAATTCTTCTCTGAAGGATCGAAGGGGGATATTGCGGTGGATTACTTTCGGACGCTTTTCACTTCTACTTCTCTTGGAGATATGGAGGAATTGTTTGAAGGGTTGCTGCCCCGCGTTGATGCTGAAATGAATGATAAGTTAACAAAGCCTATCACACCGTAGGAGATTAAACAAGCAGCAATGAGTATTAAAGGTGACAGTGCACCAGGGGCGAATGGGTTTACGGCTGTGTTCTACAAAACTTTTTGGCATATTGTGGGACCTTTAGTGGGTCAAGAAATTACCGAATTTTTCCAAACAGGGGTGCTTCCTGCGGATTGGAATCATACTCACATATGTCTCCTGCCGAAAATTGTGGCACCAACTCACATGAAAGACTTACTGTTGATTAGTCTTTGCTCGGTTCATTACAAAATAATTACAAAAATTTTGTGTGACCGTCTCCAAGTTATTCTCCCAGTCTTAATCTCGGATACATAAGGGGCTTTTGTCTCAGACCGTTTGATAACGGATACCATACTGATAGCTCACGAGCTTATACATGGCCTGCGTACAAATGATAAGGTGAGCAAAAAATACATGGCAATCAAAACAGACATGTCCAAAGCGTATGATCGGGTCGAATGGATTTTTCTGGAAAACCTGCTACGGACATTCGGATTCTCGGAAGTTTGGATCAGATGGTTAATTTCTTGCATAACATCCGTGTCCTATTCGGTACTTTTGAATGAACAAGTTCATGGAATTTTTAAGCCAGAGCGAGGTATTCGACAAGGGGATCCATTATCACCTTTTCTATTTATTTTGGGTGCCGAGGCTCTTATCAATGTGTTAAATCAATCGGACAGCCAGTCTCGTTTACATGGGATCAAGTTGGCAAATGGGTCTCCCGCAGTTCACCATCTTTTATTTGCGGATGATAGCTTGTTAACTTGCGAGGCTTCAGTGGAGGAATGCGCTGAAATAATGAAATGTCTGAAGTTATATGGAGATGTGTCGGGTCTAATGATAAATCCAAGTAAATCCTCCATTATTTTTGGCAAAAATATTCCAGACACTACCAGAGCACAAATTAAAGCAACGATAGGTATTTATAAGGAAGGTGGGGAGGGTTCATACCTTGGTCTCCCGGAGTATTTTAGCGGCTCAAAACGGTGGTTGTTAAGGTTTATTCATGAAAAATTAAAATCCCGCTTAAATGGTTGGTATGCAAAAGCCCTTTCCAATGATGGAAAAAAAATCGTCTTAAAGTTAATCGCCTTGGCTTTGCCGGTTTATGCGATGAAAGACTTGTGCCAAAAGCTCACTAGTGCGATGACTGAATATTGGTGGAGTAGTGGAGACAATCGCCACAAAATTTCTTAGGTCACTTGGCAGAAGTTGTGCTTATCCAAAGAGAATGGAGGAATTGGGTTCCATGATATTGCCAGTTTCAATCAAGCTTTGTTATGTAAAAAAGCTTGGAGGATATTGGAAAATCCCGATTCCCTCTTATCTAGCCTTCTTAAAAGCAGATATTTTCCAAACGGGAGTTTCTTATATGTTGTTGTGCGAAGAAGTTCGTCATATGCATGGAGGAGTTTGATGCATGGGCGAGAACTTCTGCAAAAAGGTCTGGTGCGATCTATTGGTAACGGGAACGACACTTTAGTTTTCGCTTCGGCCTGACTATTTGATACGGTTCCTAGATTTCCAATTCCACATCAACGAACCTTTGATGATGATCTCAGGGTCTCGGATTTATTCATTCCTGGTACTGCCTTATAGAATGATGATCTTCTTCATGAACTATTTTATGATAGAGATAATGGACCTTATTAGGAAGATCAAGCCATCTTTGGCCTTGTATGATGACTACTATTGGGGTCATACTCCATCGGGACGGTATTCAGTGAAAAGTGGATATAGCTTGCTTATGAAGGTTGCGGCGCTCAATGCACCAAGTTTGCCACCACTGAAAAAAGCTCTATGGAATAAGATTTGGAAAGTTAAGGCAGCCCCCAAAATTAAACATTTTCTATGGAAATGTCTCTCAGGAGCTCTGGCCGTCAAAGATAGATTAGCATCGCGTGGAATGAATTTCGACCCTCTTTGTCCAGCTTGTGGGTCAGCTAATGAAACAAACACTCACGTGTTGTTCCACTGCCCCTATAGCTATGGAGATATGGGCGAGGGTAGGTTTGAATATCCCACCAAACGGATTTTCTCCTAACTCCATGTTCCTAAATATCCATTTCTTGGTCGCGCATGGTAATACTGATGATTCACATACATTTCCTTGGCTTCTGTGGCATATATGGAAAGCAAGGAATGCTCTAGTGTTTGAGGACCAGTCATGGGCAGCACATTTCATTATTCAACGGGCTAAAGAGGAATTTCAAGAGTGGACGCTTATCAGTTCTCCATAGGAAACATATGTGTCTATTGTGGGAACTCAGATATGGCAAAAACCAACTACACCATGGATTAAATGCAATGTTGCTACACCATGGATTAAATGCAATGTTGCTAGTTCTTGGGTACATCCGAATCGACTTTGTGGTGGTGCGTGGATTGTACGTAACAATATTGGTTTACCCTTATTTCATGGAAGAAATGCTTTCGCACATTGTTCATCCCGCTTTGAATCCGAGCTACAGAGTGTCCTATGGGCAGCGGGTTCTGCTAAGGATTTACATTTGAAAAATGTCTGGTTTGAAGTTTCAGAGTCTCAAATTATGGATGCTTTACGATCACCGACGCATTTCCCGTCAGTCAGAACTTTGGTTCATAAGGTTAGGGGAGCTTTGCAGGCCATCAATGGATCGTGTATAAATGACGTCGCAATAACAGCCAATCAAGTTGCTTTGAGGATGGCTACAAATGTAACTAAGAAGCACCGTTATCAATCTTACATTTCTCGTAATGGTCCAGCTTGGTTAGCAGAGCAAATTGAGCTGGAACGTGAGACTTAGGTTCCTTTAGTTAGCTTCATCTATCAATAAAATCATTTCTTTGCAGAAAAAAAAAAATCTATAATGTATGAAAATAACTAATGTGTTACAACAATTAAACCTATCTCTTTCATGTAACAATCTCCAATCCTTTAATATCGGAAAGATGAACACCAAAAGCTTTGAAAGAAAGTCAAGGAGGGTCCTTGAAGCACCAAACGAACCGAATCTTCAACTACAAAAACCACATTATTATATCGTGAACAATTATACTCTCTGTTGACCACCCAAAAACCAAATAATGAGCTTCCAGTGAACATTAGAGAAGCTCCAGCAAGAGCCCGAGCCCGAGCAATTTCTCACCACCCAAGCATCTCCGTCAAAAAGGTTTTTTCGACGAAACACCGATATTACACTTAATTTTCCAGTTTATACCAGTTTCAACAAATAATTTTTCCCTGTTTTCATTTGTTTATTAGTCTAAATCCGTAGTATCAACTGATTTAATCTGCTAGACTGCTACCAAAATAACATATTTAAAATTTAGTTTCATCCAATAAATAAATTACACATGGAGTAAACCAGACTATTTTAAATTTGCCATAATATCATTGTTCTTAATTTCGTACCTATAAACAAGTTTCAAACCACTACCAAAATCAATCAGAAAAAGGACTTACTCGAATTCATGCAATTTTTAAAAAAATTGCAGAGAGAGTTTAGAACCCAAGATGTTCGTTCCTACTATGATACATTATGTATCATACATATGACCCGAGTGGATCCACATGAAGCTCTAAAGTGAAAAACTTATCAACACAGTTGGAGTGGTTCCCAAAACGTGTCGGCCATTACTAATTTGGTTATGGTTAGATGACATTTACTCTAAGGAAACAAATCACAACCCATTTCCCCCAAATTCAGATTATCAAAAATTATGGGCAAAAAGTAGCAGCACAACTATAATGAATATCACGACTCACTCTGCATTTGATGAATGTTCCACAACTTCAGCATTAAGACAACAAGCTATTCAGGAAACTCCTGCAAGTATTCCTCACATTCAGCTTCATGCACACATGAATACTCAACTAAAATCAAGTAATGTTGGAGTTTTTGTTACCATATTCCTCCTGACGGCTTCTTGCTTTGCTCCCTGTTGGAAAGAATTCTCAGTTAGTGTTCGTAAAATGAAGTAATTACAGCATGTTACTGGAAACAAACTTACCGCGATTTCCCAGAGAAAGCATCATTGATTTGGTCAGGGGACGGCCTCTCAGAGTATGTTGATAGCAAGACGTATTTTTCCTTTCCGTTTGCGTCGCTCACCCTCTTGTAAAGATCATACCGAGAAGGGTAAGACATCCTGGCCAAATTCAAGCATAAGATACAGGATGAAAAAAGCATTTTTATGTTCTCCTTGGTGACTTTGTTAAGAAACTTTATGTAGTTCAGAGCCCAACAACTTCACCTTAGAGCGCCCATAATTGGGTATTGTGTTCCAGCATAATAGAGAAGCCGGAATAAATAGCAGTTTTCAAACGTTAATGCATACTCCAGCCTTTTATCCCTGCCCATTGTCTGAGACAAGTAGAAATGATAAGCAACCTAACCTTCATTATCCTATAATTTAGGAATCACTGTGTGCTTACTTGCATTATGCCACTTGAAGCAGGTAAATCCTGAATAATATGTTTATAAAAAATGTAAACCCGCATATATAACAATGTTACCAGATTGTCTCTGTAAAGAAAATGCAAGCAGACAAAAGTATGAAACAGGTCAAACCTTGAGCTTAGGATTGATGAGTATTACTGGCCTCCTGCCAGCAGCATTTGTCATCGCTTGCAGATCCTAACATTTATAAGATGAGGTTGACTTGTTAAAGTAAATGATAAATTTAGCATTTCAAGCTCCTTACCTCTATAATACAGTTTCCAACAGCATTTTGTGGAGCCACTAAGATGAACATGTCATCTTCTTCATCAACTTCGTTACCACCTGTTGTCATATGTGTCTCAAAAGGATATAGGAGCAAGGTTAAGTATATTTATTGTACCCTAATAAATACATTCAACCTGATTATGCATCACAAGTTTAAAAGTATCTCTTGTTACCAAACCCAGAACACACCGACTATTATAATTTTAAGAGGATTTCTAATGTTAAACATGGTTTTGTTGACATATCTTAGAAGGTACGTGGTTTTGGATGTTACCAATTGCACCAATCTTGACGAAATTTCCCAAAGCGCCATCATCACCCCAGTCCATGAATTCTAAAATCTTTCTAGTGCCTGCCAGCTGCAGCGGCATCCCAGCGAGTGCACCTTCCCCCATTGACCCCTGAACACAAACCTGGAAGAGGATAGAAGCTAAACTGAACAAGAATTTTAAATCTGTATTCAATTGGCATGACTTCGTCTTTGAAAACATGTCTACCTTCACTCTTTTTCCATCATCAGCAAATGATAAAGCTAGAACTCGAACAAGTTCCATCAAGGTCCCTATCCGATAAACATCCTACAAATTGCAATAGCTTGTAAATTTTTTTTTTTATCAAATTCATGAAACTATATAAAACTACTAGTAAATGAATAACTCACCATTTCAGGGTTTAGCTCAGGGATATTTATGTCCACCTATTTATATGAGAATCAGACAAATCAGGCAGCAGCTTAAGAATTGTGAGGCAAAAACGAGACACTTAATTTGCGACATGGCAACAAGAGTTATGCAGATTAGCCTCACACGAAGACGGGTGTTTCCATCCTTAACAGATCTTAGGGTTGCTTGCATCACATCTTCGTAAAAATAAGCCCTGATATCCCTTGAATGAGGAATGTTATTCAATCTCGTTGGTATTCCTCTCCACTTATCCTGAAAAAAAATGCTACATAAATATGAAAATCTTGAAATTTCCTTCCTGCGACTTGAAAGCTTCAAAGAGAATTATTTAAGGACCTGAACACGAGATGCTTTTTCTGCAAGTACCTGTTTCATTATTAGCATTGCTTGTATACAACGGTTACCAAATCAAAATTAAACACGAAGAAAATAGAGTTATGTGGTCCTAAGGTAGACCATAAAATTTTGAAACACAGTGGGAAAGTTACTGAATCTCTTTTTCTATGTTAGATGTGGCCAACAACTTATCTGAGCGTCTACTGTTTCGAAAGCCTGAATCAAAATTCTTCGAACACCAAAAAGATGGTTGTTTCTATGGAAGAAAAGAGACAGATTACTAAAGAAAGTATTTTCCAAAAGATTCAAGAGACACGGCAAAAGTTTAACATAACAAGCATTGAGAAACTCATATTGAACTGCAAAACACTGACCCATCGAGAACAGCATCATGGAAATATATATATATATATATATATATATATATATATATATATATATATA
>OVAP01007094.1:0-11103 GCA_900406295.1 Aurinia saxatilis
CCAAAACCACACAAACACAAAAACATGCAGATCAAACAACAGTTGCTCTGACTATAACAGTTCACATGACTATAACAATCTCGATCCTTAACAACCATGTTTGAGTCATACAGTGTGATTTCAGGACAACTTTCCTTCACACNAACAATCTCGATCCTTAACAACCATGTTTGAGTCATACAGTGTGATTTCAGGACAACTTTCCTTCACACATGTGGGTAACTAAGTAATACATGAGAATATCAAAACTTATTTAATGGTTTTTATGCCCAAACTATGATAGGATAAAGTCACTGTGGTGATATCTAAATCCTGATTTTGCACGTTAAATCAATGTTCTGTCACAAATTATGCATAACTCGTTTAAATAAATATATATATATATATATATATATAATACAAATTGGTTTGGTGCGGATTATGCACAAAACATTTGTAAAAAACATTTGAAAGGCGTTTGGTATTATACCAATAATGTACATTTTTTCAAAACTTAAAGAAGAAAATTAAAATATTATAATATGAATAATTAAGCATAGTCATTATTGCACTAATAATATACACAAAACAGTTTCAAAATTTAATGAGTTGTTTTATGCAACCAATAAATTATAATCTTTAATGCACAAAGACCAAATATTTTGAATACCTTGAAAAAAGGTTTAATGTGTGAATAATTAATCACAACCGTTACTGCACTCATAATGCACATAATAATTTCAAAATGGTTGCTGCACTATTAATGCACAGAACAAATGTTTTAAATTGTCTAAAAACGTTTTAAAGTGATAATTAAACCCAACTTTTATTGCTTGCCAAACGTTTTTGAAAACTTGAAGAGTTATGTCCAGAACAATTTTATTTTGTACTAATTATGCACAAAACTTAAATTTTATTATTAGATTTTGCACAGATTATGCACGAAAATATGTGACAACTTAATTCACATACTCACAAAAGTGCACAAATTATGAATACTGCAATTATGTTCTAAACTTGTGAGAAAAAATTCTAAAATGCATAAATTTTGCACGAAAGAAATTTTCATAGAATGTAATGATAATGTATGGCCACGAGAATTAACAAAATCTTGTTTTTAACATCTATCATCTTCCATATTCAGTTTATAAATCTATTTATTCTTAATGGATTAACTAAATCTTTACAACCATGCTCTGATACCACATGTTGGATAAATTTACATGAACCCTAAGACCTTCAAACATCTAGATAATCACATAATAGATTTATAAGAAGGTTTGTAGAATTACCTGCATTCATTGTTGCAAAGTGAAAGAGTTCTTCACTTTGCACAGCTTAAAATAGGTCATTAGATTTCTCTCTCATTGCCTAAAACCTTTAGGTGTTGTTTTCTTGAGTCTTGCAAATATGATGGTCTAATGGCATGTATTTATAGGTGGAGAGAGGACCTAATTCCTCATTAATGTTTCCATAGATTTAATCTCAACCATCTATCAAAGTAGATATTACTAGGAATTACTCTATTATTTTCAATATATTTGGACACCAATAATATTAAATAATAACATCATTCCAATTGGAAAATAGATAAATATAAAACCATATTATATGGAAGAATTATTATTTACAGATAAATTTTAATCCATTCCATCCATTGAGACTTTGTTGCAGATAAAATTCTTCAAATCAATTTGAATCCCATAATCATGTTAACTTCTTTCACGTACACGCATCCTTCCAAGATATTTTAACTTTTCTATTATTTAAATCTGGACTTGACCACGAGAAAACTAAGCGTGGACTCTCTATTTCTTTGTTCTTTCATACACTTACTAGGGAGCCTAAACACCGAACTAACGAATTTGGCATTGCAGTAACGAATTGTTTACATCGGGTAAGTCAGAATAGCCTAGACCACCACCGATTTGATTTCTCATTCCCTCCCCCATAAAGGTGAAAATACGATTGAAAACAAATCCTGCAAAAAAGTATCATACAATTATTGACGGCCAAAACTCCAATTATTTTTTTTTTTTTTTTGTCAACTTTTATATTTTTTGGTTACTAGCCGGGTCGAACTCGGGGTGCCAAGGAGCATCCTGTGGTACTGACCACTAGGCCAACTTGCTCTCGGCAAACTCCAATTATTTAACATCTAAGTTCTATACATTTTTGGCAATATAATAAAAATACAAAATGGTACGTACTAAATAGTAGTTCCACCAATTCCGAAAGAATCTTTTGGGTGAATGACAAAAACCCAACACGAATCACACTTTACAAATCGGAGCTCATAAATTGTCTCTCGTAACCATGACATAAATATACTTTTTCAAAAACGAAAATTGAACTTTAAGCTATTATGTAAAAGTGTACAACTATGATGGAGAATTGAAAAAAGGTACTTGTACGTAAATTCCCTACTCTGTCTCCCTATTTAAACCCTGTAACACTTCAACACCAAACCTCAAGCTTCTTTTTCTTCTTCTCATTCTTCCTTTTCCATTTTTTTTCTATCTCACAAATATTTACAATGTCAAAGACCAAAGTCATAGCTTCAGTGGAGTTTCAATCGACGGTGGTAGCCACCGTAGACTGCCAGAAACAAGTCCAGTCATGGCGTCTCCTCCGTTCCGTCATTAATCTTCTCATCCCAACTTGCAACTCCACATTACTCCAAGAACTCGAACAAGAAAACCGTAACTCTAGAGGCAAGAAACTCTACAACGACATCAAATCACGCACTTCTTCTTTCCGTTCCTCTTCTTCTCTTGTTCCATCCACCGTCACAGGAACAATATTTGGATACCGTAAAGGGACAATCAATTTCTGTATCCAAAGACCAAGCAAATCAACAAACCTCGATCTTCTTCTCGAGCTAGCCGTTCCAACAACGGTCTTAGCTCGAGAAATGAGAGGAGGAGTGTTGCGTATAGTCTTGGAACGCAATGGGAAAACAGAAGAAAAAGACTCCGTTTTGAAGACGCCGTTTTGGAATATGTATTGCAACGGAAAAAGAGTTGGGTATGCAAGAAAACGCCGTCCGTCCAAGAATGACGTGTTGGCGTTAACCGCTCTACAGAAGGTTGTGGTCGGAGCTGGAGTGGTGACCGGAGAAGAACTTGGCCGGTTCGATGACGAATTGATGTATTTAAGAGCTAGTTTCAGAAGAGTTTGTGGTTCGAGAGAATCTGAATCTTTCCATCTGATTGATCCGGCTGGGAATATCGGCCAAGAACTCAGTATCTTCCTCGTCCAATAATCAGTTTGATTGAATAAGTGGTGAAGATGATAGTACATAATTGTTCTGTTTTAAGTTTTTTTTTGTTTGTTTCTTTGCTGGGAGAAAAATACTTGTTTTTGAGTCGTGCTAAAAGCTTCTTGCTTAGTTCTGGCTTTGTTTGTAATCTACATACCAATTCGAATTTACATTGTTTATCTTGTTTAAGGATCATTTTTTTTTTATAAAATAAAATCAGTTTTTCATTACATGAATACGGTCTTTATCTTTAAAATTTTTTTTATCTTAAGACAAAATTGAGAATAACTCGGTAAAGAGAGATACAACAACAGTTCAAAAAGGAACAGGAAGAAAAAAAAAAGTAACACTTTCACACTTGATCAATCCAAAGGACCCAAACCATTTTTTTTATTTCATATGACCAAGATTCCAGAAAGACAAATATGTAAAACTGGATGTGTTAAATTCGTTTCCGGTTTGATTTTGTGATCTTCTCAATTTATGAGATTTAACTATCATATTGATACTATATTTATTTCGATTTGGTTTGTATACATTCGATTTTCAGTGTCATTTTTATTTCATTTCAACTTCTGTATAGTTCAACTGTAATAAGATTCATATATGTCTAAAACAAACCAAATTGAAAACAAAAAGCAATTTTAACAAAGGAGTCGGTAAAATTTCTTATAGTTTATATACCGATTATGTAGTTCATTAAAAATTGTTTACTGTAAAAAATAGATTACTTACAATATTTTACCATCCGTGTTTAAATATTTGATAGAATTATTTATATATTTAAAAAGTATAAGAATTAATAGGTTTCCCGACCAAAAAACAGAAGAATTAATAGGGTTTTACGGTTTAATCGATTTTTTCAGTGTATATTCTATATTCACTATTTTTACAAAATCATATTTATATATTTAATATAATATAACCAAAATCAAACATATCATATTATCATGTATTTTAGTTCGATTATGGTCGATTATATTTAAGCGGAATCCCCTATGTAAAATTGTCATCAATGAAATCCAACAGTAATAAAAAGGGAATTCTCAAGTAAAATTCGCATAAATTATACATTTCAAATTATTTTTATGACAGCTCTAGAAAACAAAGGAAAAATAACAAAATCCGATAACACAATCTACGTGCCAAAACTATAACTACCAAACTAGACATAAAAAGAAACTGACACACGAAAACACAGTTAGGAGTTGGGACTAATGAGTGGAACCTTACCAGAAATTGATAAACCATAGCCTTTAAGACCAACGTAGTTTGCTGGATTATTTGTCATCACCTTCATTGTTCTAACTCCAAGGTCTCTCAGAATCTGCCATCACCAACATTTCCAATCGTTGATTAATCTTTTAGCAGGCAATTAATACCCAAACAAATAATAATAAATTTTATTTCATTTTTATTACTTGTGCGCCAATGCCATATTCCCGTGAAGTAACAGGGAAAGAAACAGCCTCGGTTTTTTTATCTGAAGTGTTGTTGTAAGTACGCGGCTTGTTGGTTAGGTCAATACCTTTAGCTTCAGGACCACGTAAGTAGACAAAAACACCTTTCCCAGTTTCTTCAATCTGTCTCATAGCAATTGCTAATTGTTTCCCCCCGGAGCTATTTCCGAATATATCATCTGTGAGACATTCTGCGTGTACTCTCACCAGAATATCTTTCCCATCTCCAATTTCCCCCTGTGTTGTTATCAAAATTAGGATATAAGAGAAGAAAGGATGTGTATGAAATACGTATTATTCTTACTTTGACCATTGCAATGTGCTCGACTCCATCAAGCAATGACTTGAAGCAATATGCTTTGAATGGTCCCCACATTGTTGGTATAGGCGCAACTGCAGTAAACTCTACTAGTCTCTCTCGCTTCCTTCGGTATCTGCCAGACAAATTTTGCAGTCAAAATCAAGCGATGAGTGATCATTTCAGTAAATGAGAGCTTAATTGGGTGAAAACTTATATTCTGCAGTCTTTTTACCTGATTAAATCGGCGATTGATATTATTTTCAAGTTGTTTTCTTGAGCGAAATGACGGAGGCTTGGTAATCTGGCCATGGAACCATCATCATCTACAATCTCACATAAAACTGATACTGGTTCTAAACCGGCTAACACAGTCAAGTCAACAGAGGCTTCTGTATGCCCTGCTCTTTTAAGAACGCCACCTTCTCTGTATCTTAAAGGAAAGATATGACCAGGTCGATTGAAGTCTTGAGGCTTTGAATCTTTGGATGCAAGGGCTAATATTGTCTGTGCCCTATCACGAGCTGAGACACCTGTGGATGTTCCTATTTTAGCGTCTACGGAAACGGTGAAGGCTGTGCCGAGTTTTTCCTCATTTTCCTTCCGCATAACCATGAGTGGAAGGTCTAACCTCTCCAAGTCTTGGCCTTTCATGCTGACACAGACGATTCCAGTGCCATGCTTCACCACGAAAGCCATAGCTTCAGGTGTTACCAAGGATGCGGCCATAATGAGGTCTCCTTCATTTTCTCTGTCCTCATCATCTACAACAATTACTAACTACAGAAACGTTTCAGTTAAGATCCTGTCCTTTGTAAGGCAAACAATGTTTTTTTAGTTTAACAAACCTTTCCTTGTCGAATATCCTCGATGGCTTGTGGAACAGAGGCAAATCCATCAGTAGGTCTATCTAGATCAAACTCTTCATCCTCAACATCCATTGATGTTGGAATCATTTCTGCTGCTAATGTTCCAAACGAAACCAAATCCGGCTGAGACTCGATTCCCAGAGACTTAGAGGGCCCTTCCTCAGAGATCACTCCCACTCTAACACTGAACCTCTTTGATATAACCCAACTCGGCCTAAATGGCTTCGTTCTCTGTACATCACTGTAAAATCATGGAGAGCACATTTCAATTTCATAAATACATAGAGATACAATATTATTTCAGTTTTCGAATTTGATTACCGCCAGGGAAGAAGATTCGTGGAGGCGCAGCGTAGAGCCATTTTGATGTGGATCAAGAAACACACGGCGAGTTTCCACCAAGAAGAGAGGATGAGACCCAAGCTGACGTGGATATTTTCTCCTTTTTTATGTCTCTGGATAACCACCACGACTCATTCCTCGTCGTTTTGCATTAATACGATGTCGTATTTACTCCATCCACAATATTTCTCGACTTTCTCTTCTTTTGACTAACAATTCCATTGCTTTCAAATCGAGACAGATCGACATAACAAAGCCCATACACATAATTTGCAGAAAGCAAAAAATATCACATACGCATACATATATATCATATTACAAGAAAAATATAACAAAAAGAATGAATTTGACGATTTTTTGTAGATAAATCTTACTCTTAAGTCCTAACCAGACATTTCATATTTGATATTTCTTTGATACAAATTGCGAGTGTGGTTAGTATCTCTTGGCTAAACTTCCAATCTGTTAACCGCATAACAAAATCCGATGTTTCTAGCAAAAATCCTGAAATATTAACATAGTGATACCACATCATCTATATCAAAGTCTTTTTGAAATATTGTGACCATGTTTTTAATCGTATTTAATCCATAAACACCATCGCTGAGAGAAAACAAAGATTACATCATCTTAACCAGTGGTGGAGTTAGAAAATTTTTACTAGACAATACCTTGATCTAACTGTATAGTTACCGTTTTTTGTAAAATGCCAAAGAATTTATCTTCTAGGACTTGTGGACGGAGCACTAGACTCCGAATTAATTGGATATCCCGAGGTTCCATCAACTGCACGAGAAGTGGAAGGTTCCATTCCTTTCCATTCACTGTTCGTAGCTTATTGACCGTGAGATCCGGATAAAATAGTTGACCGAGACCATGGGCCGCTCGAGGGAATTCATCCGGAAGCCATGGGTCATCCCATACTGAGACTGACCATCCATTTCCCACTCGAAATCGAGTACCTTTTAGCACAATATCTCGGGCTGAGAAGATACTCTTCCACCCAAACAACTATGGCGTCTTAGCATTGAACGAATGTGTATTACGATAATACCTTCCTTTAAAAACTTTGGCTACCAAAGAACCGGGAAATTGGTAAAGGCGTCGTAGTTGTATAACCAATAAGAACGAATTTAATAGTTCCGAAGAACGGAAACCGAGTCCGCCTTCGTGTTTAGAGAAGCATATATTATCCCATGCACTTCAATGGATACCGCGAGAGGTTCCATTAGAATTCAACCAGAAATTTGAAATCTCACTGTTTAATTGAGTAGTTAACGACTGGAAAAATTTAAAGCAGGACATGTCGTATTTCGGAAGAGAAAAAGCCACCGATTTGATCATTATCTCCTTGCCGCCTTTAGAAAGGAGTTTAGACGACCATCCATTAACGTGACCATGAAGGTTTTCGTTTAAAAAAATTAATATGTTACCCTTTGAACCACCTTAACTTTCCGGAATGCCAAGATAATTACTCATTTCTCCTTCTTTATGGATACCCAACAATACCTTAAGGTCATGTCCCACATCGTCATGAACCTTATGGCCTAAACTTATCAACGATTTATCGAATTTTATAACTTGTCATGAGGCCCGTTCATAAGCCCCTAGTAATTCTAGTATACCTTTACACTATGTTCGAGTCTCCTCACAAAAATATAAACTATCATTGGCAAATAGCCGGATGGAAATAGCAGGGTTCCCCCTAGCTATTCGTAGACCCGTTAAGGATTTATTCAGTTCATATTTCCGTAAATTAGATATCAAAGCTTTCGTACACAAGATGAATAAGTAAGGAGTGAGAGGGTCTCCCTGCGTAATCCCCGCTCGGGCATAATCAGTTTTTTTGATTCTCCATTTAGCATAACCTAGAAAGAAACAGACTGCACACACCACATGCTCCGTGCTACATAATCTTCTCGAAATCCTAACCGTAATAGCACTTCTTCCAAAAAATTCCATTGGATCCTATCATAAGCCTTGCTCATATCAGTTTTAATGGCCATAAAATTTTTCCGTGCACGCGGAATTTGTTCTGAGCCCATGAAACATTTCCTGTACAATTAAGATATTGTCCATAATCAGCCGCCCAAAAACAAAAGCCAACTGAGTCTCGAAAACCACATTAGGCAAAAATTCCTTTAATCTAAGACATAAGACCTTAGAAATAATCTTATAACTCACATTACAAAGACTAATGGCCTAAAGTCCATCATTCCTTTAGGTCCCTTTGTATTTGGAATCAGACATATATCCGTCGCATTTAATCGTCTATAAAAAACCCCCATTCTGAAGAACCTCTGCACCAACTCAACTACTTCATGTTTGAGAGACGTCTAAAATCTCTGATAAAAGAAGGCTATAAATTCATCCGGTCCCGGTGATTTTTCCGGATGCATAGCAAAAAGTGCTTTACGAACTTCTTCTTCTGTAACTTCCCTCATAATGTTGATATTCATTTCCTTAGTTACCTGAGGTGTGATAACATGAAGTACCTCGTGGACATTCCCAGTAACGCATCTGGTAAAAAGATCTCGGAAATATTCGGTTGCTATATTTTCCATCCCCAAGTCTGTAGTATTCCAAGCTAGAAATCATTTTAAAACGTGGTCAAAATAAAAAATATAATAAAAAATTACTATTTGCAAATTGTCAATATATATATATATATATGCCGATGCATTCTGCGCTCTTTGATAGCCCAAAACATTTTTTTATCATTGTTTCATTTGTACCTCCTCGAATAATTTATATTAATGTAATGATATATTCTAGTTTTTACCGGTTTTTATACTAATAATACATATATTTATTTATATTTTAAGTCTATATTATTATTCGTAGAGTCCAAATGAGTAATTTAAAATACATGAACGAGTTTTGGGGCTTTAGTGAATTCTAGAAGAATTATGGAACAAAAAATGGATCAAGTTTGAAGAGACGAAAAAGGAAACGAATGGAAAATAGAAAAATTAGGAAGATGTGTCGATCGACACCAGACGATCAATCAACAATTTTTTATTTTCTCAAAATGCATAGAAAACCTCCAAAGTGATATGCATTAACACTTTAAACCTCAGGACATTTTCACTTACACTATAAACATTCAAGTTGACAACACTCACACTTTAAACCTCCAAACTAAGTAAAACAGGACATGTCGTGATTTTAGCTAACGGAAAAATTAAGAGAAATTTTAAGCAATGCCCCTTTCAATATGCCCCCTTTCAAAAATACCTCCCCCATTTATCTTTTAAAAATATATACTCTTTTTGGATTTAGGGTTGATTTGAGGTTTAATTTTGGGTTTAAATCTTGTAGGGTTAGGGTTTAATGTTTTACAAACTATTTGGATTTATGTTTGAGGTATTAGGGTTTATATTTTAGGAGTTTTGAATTTATTAAGGATTAAAACCTTTTTTAGGGTTTAGAATTTTAGGGTTTTAACCCTAAACCCTAGATTCTAAACCCTACAACCCTACAAAAAATTATAGAATATTTTAAAGAGAAATTCCTTGAAGTACCATCATTTGGAGTGATAGTTCCAAAAATACCATTATAAGTTTTATTTTGCGAAAATACGACTAAATGTTTATGTATTCCAAAAATACCACAAATACTAAAAAATAATTTTCAAAGGTTTAAAGTTTATTTATTTTTGTTTGGGTTAATTATTTTATATTTTGGATTTAGTTTTGAAGGGTTAGGGTTTAGTTTTGAGGGTTTAGGATTTAGTTTTGCATGTTTAAAAACTAATTCAAATTTAATGGTTTTTTGGAACATTAAAATCTTTTAATGGTATTTTCGGAAAACAAAACTATTAGTGGTCTTTTTGGAACTACCACTTCAAATGATGGTATTTTAGAGATTCTCCCAATTTTAAAATATTTAAAATAATAATTTAGATTGAATTTAGATTGAAACTAATATATTTATCAAAAATAGCCAACACGATAGGTATTTTTTTAAAATGTGCACCTCAAAATGCGCATTTTTTAGATCCCCAAATATTAACATCGTTAACTATTTTTTATTTTTTATTTAACAGGACACATGTAATTTTCATTCTATCTTTTATATAATACAATAAATTTATTATAAAAAATAACATTATGTTTGCTTATAATAAATAAGTGAATTCCTATAAATTTTTTAATAATAAAAATGTAAGGTTATTTTCAAACATTCAAAAATATATAAAAAATTAAACTTTTATTTTTTGAAACATATATGTTGACAAAAAAAATAAAAATATAGATGAATTCATTCTTCTGATTTTAAATTATAGTAAATAATAAAAACGTAACAACACAAACACTAAAAATAATGGTTGAATAATTAGTATTTATTATTTGAGAAATTTTAAGAAATGCCCCTTTCAATATACCCTATTTCAAAAATACCCTCATTTATCTTTCAAAAATACCTTTTTGGATTTTGGGTTGATTTAAGGTTTAATTTAGGGCTTAAATCTTGTACGGTTAGAGTTTAGTGTTTTACAAACTATTTGGGTTTATGTTTGAGGTATTAGGGTTTATATTTTAGGAGTTTTGGATTTATTAAGGATTAAACCCTACAACCCTACAAAACATTATAGAATATTTCAAAATATTAAAAATGATAATTTAGATTGAAACTAATATATTTTTCAAAAATAGCCAAAAAGAGGGGTATTTTAACAAATGTGCACCTCAAAATGGGCATTTTTNAACAAATGTGCACCTCAAAATGGGCATTTTTTAGATGAGTAATTGGCAAAACTAGCATCTTTTGCCACCAAAATTAAAAGTATGACAAATAATATTATATTAGGAATCACATGTATTAAAAAGTTTATTTTAACCATCAAATATTTTTTATTTTAACATATTACTTTTTGATTTTTTTTTGTTA
>OVAP01007095.1:0-11102 GCA_900406295.1 Aurinia saxatilis
TGACCGTTGACTTTCCAGTTTGACCTGTGGGGGATATTTGACCCCCACAGCATGTATATCTTCGGTCACTTACTCGGTCCTTTTAAATGACCATTCTCATGGGCACATTACACCGGGTAGGGGACTATGCCAAAGGAGATTCTTTGTCTCCCTTCCTGTTTGTGCTCGGTGCAGAGGCTTTGATTAACGTCCTTAACCAATCGGAAAGAGCTGGCCGTCTAAACGGGATTTCCCTTGTGGAAAAGGGGCCGGCAGTGCATCATTTATTGTTTTCTTATGATAGTTTAATATTATGTAAAACGACAGTGGAGGAGTGTTCTGAAGTTTTAAGGTGTCTTCATCTTATGGTGCGACATTTGGACAGTTCATCAACCCATCTAAGTCCTCAATCATCATTAGGAAATTTATTAGGGTGGGCTAGACGCAGACATTACAGGAAATTTTAGGGATAGATAAAGAAGGAGGGGAATGTACCTATCTGGGTCTTCCAGAATGCTTCAATGGTTCAAAGCGGAAACTTCTACAATTTATACATGAAAAATTGAAATCACGGCTGAATGGCTGGTTCAAGAAAGCTTTATCCCAAGGTGGCAAGGAGATTTTACTGAAATCAATTGCCTTAACCTTACATGTGTATGCAATGTCCTGCTTTCGACTGTCAAAAACCTGTGCCAGAAACTGTCAAGTGCAATGATAGAATATTGGTGGAGCAATGGGGATAACTGTAAAAAGATTCTTTGGGTAGCATGGAAGATGTTATGTATGACAAAAGAAAATGGTAGTTTAGGCTTTCACGATATTGCTATGTTTAATCAAGCATTATTATGCAAACAAGCCTGACGGGTAGTGGATAATCCGACCTCACTTTTGTCTAGATTGCTAAAAGGTCGATATTTTCCTAATGGGGAATTTATGGAATGTGCTATTGGTGATAACCCTTCCTATGTTTGGCGGAGTTTAATGCATGGGAGAGAACTCCTCTATAGAGGATTGGTCAGATCAATTAGGGATGGTCAGGGCACTTTGGTCTTCTCAAACAGATGGATTTTTGGAACCGTGCCACAGTTTCCTTATCCCCGCCAACGCACGTTTGATACTAATCTACGAGTTGCGGACCTCATGGTTCCGGGGACCGATGCTTGGGATGAGGATTTATTAACGGAGCTTTTTTATGATGCGGACAGAGCCCTAATACAGAAAACTAAGCCTTCACGCCACCTTCGGGATGGTTTCTTTTGGGGTTTTACACCGTCCGGGTCATACTCAATCAAGAGTGGTTATAAATTACTTTTATATACGGCACCCTTGCCTCCGCTGAAAAAAGCTTTATGGAGTAAGGTTTGGAAGATAAAGTCGACTCCCAAGATTACATTTTCTTTGAAGATGTTTATCTGGGGCACTTGCAGTAAATTAAAGGATCTCTTAACATCACGAGGGATGAAGATTAATCCTATATGCCCAGCTTGTGGAGGACATAAAGAAATAATTTGCCACGTTTTATTTCATTGCCCCCTTGAGGCGGAGGTTTGGCTACTCTCTGGATTACATACTCCACCGAATGGGTTCTCCATGAATTTTGTGTTTTTGAATATACATTTCTTGATTACTCAAGAGGTGCTACCGGATCAAGATTTATCCATGGCTTTTATGGCAAATTTGGAAAGCCAAAAATGGGTTAGTTTTTTAACAACACCTCTGGACAGCAGATTTCATTATCCAACGATCAAAGGAGGAGGGCCAGGAATGGTTGATTGCTAACTCTTTGACTCAAAACAATGAGATTAGTGTTGATCCCCAAGTTTGGAAAAAGCCACCAGCCTTGAAGATTTGTAATGTTGCTAGCTTATATATTCATCCATCTTGCCTGAGTGGGACCGGATGGATTGTTAGAGATCAACATGGGGGTTCCCTTCTATATGGCCGTAATGCTCTTGCTCCCTTAGCCACAAGATTGGATGCAAATGTACAGAGTCTACTATGGGCAGCCACCTTAATGGTTGATCTACACCTTCAAAATATCATCTTCAAAATATTAAATGTCCAATTATTTGAAGCTATTAATCATCCAACTCATTTTCCATCGGCGCGTGCCCTACTTTATAAGGTGCTTAATACCTTGCATTTGATTCAAGGATGGTCCATCACTAATGTGGATACGTCGGCAAACCACATTGCAACAAGCATTGCCTCTAGTGTTACCAAGAAACATTGTTACCAGTCTTATATCTCTCGCAATGGTCCGGAGTGGTTACGGTGATTAAAGCTTTTTACAGCTCTACAAATCAAAGACCTATAGCCACGCTTCCAGTCTCCGAAGAGATTGTAGTATAGTTAGTAGGGTATCAATCCACTCAGAGGAGGAGATCAACACTTTGAGCAGATTAAGATTCAGCTATGCTAAAGCAATCAAGAAGGTTCAAACAAGTTTCAAACAAGAATTTAAACAAACTATAAAATGACTAACAAGCAAAGTGAAGCTAAACTTAAACGAACTCGATAAGAGAATGATATTGGCCTTCGGGTAATGGTAATAACAATCATGCAAGAATAGATAAGACCTTGTGATAGGTTAGTCGTTTACAAATGAGGCACCATCCTAGGCAAAAGACTAATATGTGTAGCTTGACCCAATCTCTTGGTGTCATTACCTCAACCATCATCCTATGATGATCAAGCATGAAGAATGAGCCTAATATACCTCTAAGTACCTTACCAAATCTCTTGGTGCAAGGTGTACAAAGCTAAACACATGTCAATTTCAATAAAGTATCTTATCATGAACCAAAACCTTGGAAACATGAATAAGATGATAAGCAACAAGTTTCCATTGATCTCTCACAAGAGACTAGCATGAACAACCTACGACTAACATGTTTAAGGAAACAAGCATTCAAAGACATCTTGTATAGTCAAGCAAATCATCAAACATCTTGTATGTATGGAAGCTATTGATCTATACCCCATTGATCTCTAAAAAAGGGACAACTTTAATGACTAACACAAGACAAGTCTTTGTTCAAGCATTCCAACAACAAAATGAGATGAAGCCTAGAATCTATACCTTATTGATCTCTAAAAAAGGGACAGCTTTAATGAAACAAGAAGCTAAGGTAAACCAAGGAAAGTTAAACCTCTAATTTATTCAAGCATTTCAACAAACAACTTGTGGGTGTGTTGGAGCCTAAATCTATTTCTCCATGATCTCTCATGTGAGAATATCATTAATGACCATTAGAGTTTGACTAACCTTGAAGACTAACCCTTTTCACTCAAGATCTAACCTAATCATGCACAAATCTACCAAAATCCTTAGACCAATAAGATGACTACTCACTCATGACAATGAAATCCATAAAGAAAATATTTAAAGAAATCATAATCAAATATAATAAAGCTAAGATAGATGATTTTGGGAAAACAAATATCAAATATTTAAGCATAAAGCTCAAGATCTCAAGGTTTACAAGAAGAGAGAGTTCTTGGTGTTTTCTCTCAAAGAGATCAGATAAAAATCCAGCTTCTCCTTACAAAATGACAGCTAATAAGTATTTAAAAGATAAGATAAGAGTTTGGTCAAAAGAGATTAAGATAAGGTCAACAAATGAAGATAAGGATCCGCCTGACCAAAATATTGGGTACCCATATCGAGTGGTACCCGATAATTTTTCACATGAGAAAGTCGATTTTCCAAGCCATCTTCAGTTCACCAATATTGGGTACCCGATATTTTTGCACAGGGGAAAACTTGATTCCACGAACAAATCTTCAGCCTTCAATATCGGGTGGTACCCGATATGTTGGTACAAGGGGTTTTATCTTGGCTTTCTTCACTTCCTTGACTCCTCTCTTGCTCACTTGCTCACTTACTCATCCATTTGGTCTTTAAGCACTCTCCATGTCTATTTAGCTCCAAAAGCACCTAAAACCATACAAATATGCAATTCAAATGTAAGACAAAGTCCTAAATACAAGCTAAAATGTACAAAGTGAGTAAATATGCAACAAACTAACACAAATGCATGAGAAACGAGGCTAAAAAATATGTAAAAAGTGGGTAAAAGTATGTACAAAACACCACTCATCATACATCAGCACTTAGATTTAGAGTATAATAATAATTAGTTTTCAATCTGAAAAATATCAGTTTGAAAAAAAAAAAAAAAATCGAACATAAGCATCAATACGAACCACAGAAAGAAACAACTGGGCCTAAATAGTAATTGTGTTGAAAAATATTTGTAAGCCCAATAACTGTAAAAAGTTGTTTAGATGGAATGGCAAACATAGTTAAAACGCAGCGTTTCAAAGGTTGGCTACTTGAATATTTTTGTTTTAGTTAATAAAAGTTGTTTCGAGAGGAGACACAAAAAAGTCATTCGGAAAAAAAAACCAAACCCTAAAATCAATATCGAGAAAGCACTAGAGGTTTAGCCATGGATAAGGAAGAACTGAAGAAATTGAATCATCTCTCTCTGGTCTCCAATGTGTGCAACGAATTGGAAACGCATCTCGGCTCTGCAGAAAAGGTTTTGGCGGAGTTTATCATCGATCTCGGGCGTCGTTCGGAGACTGTGGATGAATTCGATAAGAAGCTTAAGGAGGAAGGAGCAGAGATGCCGGATTATTTCGTTCGGTCGCTTTTGACTGTGATTCACGGGATTTACCCTCCAAAGCCCAAGTCGGAGAAGAAGCGAGAAGATGGTGAAGATGGAGATAAGGAGAGATTCAAAGGTTTGGCGATTAAGGATACTAAGGATAAAGTTAAGGAGCTTGAGAAGGAGATTGAAAGAGAAGCTCGGGAGCGACAGAGGGAGGAGGATCGAAATAGAGATCGGGATCGGGATCGGGATCGGAGAGATTCCGGTAGGGACCGAGATCGAGAAGATAGAAGGGATCGACATAGAGAAGGTGAAGATAGAAGAAGTGATAGGCACAGAGATAGAGGCCGTAGAGATGATGAAGGAAGAAGTGATAGGCATAGAGAGCGAGGCCGTGGAGGTGGAGATGATGAAGGCGGAGATGTAAGAAGTGATAGGCGTAGAGATAGGGGTGCCAAGGATGAGTACGACGGTGCGGATGAGCCTGAGTTGTATCAGGTATACAGAGGGAGAGTAACTAGGATAATGGATGCAGGTTGTTTTGTTTCCTTGGATAGATTTAGAGGCAAAGAAGGTCTGGTTCATATTTCTCAGATAGCTACTAGAAGGGTTGAAAACATTCACGCATTCGTGAAGCGAGATATGGAGGTTTACGTCAAATTAATATCTATTTCAAATGATAGATACAGTCTCTCCATGAGAGATGTTGATCAGAATACAGGCAGAGACTTGATTCCTCTCAAGAAGCCTACTGATGATGATGATTCATCCAGGAGCAATCCATCTTACAGAACAAAAGATGGACATGTTACCAAGACTGGAATTTCAGGAATCCGGATTGTGGAGGAGAATGATGTTGCTCCTTCGCGTAGGCCATTGAAGAAAATGAGCTCCCCTGAGAGATGGGAAGCCAAGCAGTTGATTGCCTCTGGTGTCTTGAGAGTGGATGAGTTTCCAATGTATGATGAGGATGGAGATGGGATGCTTTATCAGGAGGAAGGTGCTGAAGAAGAACTTGAGATCGAGATGAACGAAGACGAACCTGCCTTCTTACAAGGGCAGACCAGGTACTCTGTTGACATGTCTCCGGTTAAGATCTTCAAAAATCCAGAAGGTTCCTTGAGTCGTGCAGCTGCTCTTCAATCCGCCCTCACCAAGGAGAGGAGAGAAATGAGGGAGCAGCAGCAAAGGACAATGCTTGATTCAATCCCCAAGGATCTTAATCGTCCCTGGGAAGATCCTATGCCTGAAACTGGTGAAAGACATCTTGCTCAGGAGCTTAGGGGTGTTGGGTTATCAGCTTATGACATGCCTGAGTGGAAGAAGGATGCTTTCGGCAAAACTCCAACTTTTGGGCAGAGATCAAAGCTTTCTATACAGGAGCAAAGGGAAAGCCTTCCTATATACAAGCTGAAAAAGGAGCTGATACAGGCTGTGCATGATAATCAAGTTTTGGTGGTCATTGGTGAGACTGGGTCTGGTAAGACAACACAGGTGACTCAGTATCTTGCAGAAGCCGGTTACACAACAAAAGGGAAGATTGGTTGTACTCAGCCTCGTAGGGTTGCCGCAATGTCTGTTGCAAAGAGAGTAGCTGAGGAGTTTGGTTGTCGTTTAGGAGAGGAGGTAGGGTATGCAATTCGGTTTGAGGATTGTACTGGACCAGATACAGTGATCAAGTACATGACTGATGGTATGCTTCTTAGGGAGATTTTAATAGATGAAAATCTCTCTCAATATTCTGTTATCATGCTTGATGAAGCTCACGAGCGGACAATCCACACTGATGTTCTATTTGGTCTTCTAAAGAAGCTGTTGAAACGTAGGCTTGACCTTCGTCTGATAGTCACGTCTGCCACATTGGATGCAGAGAAATTCTCTGGATATTTCTTCAACTGTAACATTTTTACAATTCCTGGAAGAACCTTCCCTGTTGAGATACTGTATACCAAACAGCCAGAAACAGATTATTTGGATGCAGCTCTGATCACAGTCCTTCAGATTCACTTGACTGAACCGGAGGGGGACATTCTTCTCTTTTTGACAGGACAGGAAGAAATCGATTCTGCATGCCAGTCTCTCTATGAGAGAATGAAAGGTCTAGGTAAAAACGTTCCTGAACTCATTATACTTCCGGTTTACAGTGCTCTTCCTAGTGAAATGCAGTCAAGAATCTTTGATCCTCCCCCTCCCGGTAAAAGGAAAGTGGTTGTAGCTACAAATATTGCAGAAGCTTCTTTGACAATAGATGGGATATACTATGTTGTTGATCCTGGGTTTGCAAAGCAAAACGTATATAATCCAAAACAAGGGCTAGAATCCCTAGTTATAACGCCAATTTCACAAGCATCTGCCAAGCAAAGAGCTGGACGTGCTGGTCGTACTGGCCCTGGGAAATGTTACCGTCTCTACACGGAGAGTGCATATCGTAATGAGATGCCTCCTACATCAATCCCTGAGATCCAAAGGATCAATCTTGGGATGACAACTCTGACCATGAAAGCGATGGGCATTAACGACCTGCTATCGTTTGACTTCATGGATCCACCCCAACCGCAAGCATTGATCTCTGCTATGGAACAGTTGTACAGCCTGGGAGCTTTGGATGAGGAAGGATTGTTGACTAAGCTAGGTAGAAAAATGGCTGAGTTTCCTCTTGAACCACCACTCTCTAAAATGTTATTGGCAAGTGTGGATCTTGGTTGCAGCGATGAGATATTAACAATGATTGCCATGATCCAGACGGGTAATATATTCTATAGACCGAGAGAGAAGCAAGCTCAAGCTGACCAAAAAAGGGCAAAGTTTTTCCAGCCTGAAGGTGACCACTTGACTTTGCTAGCTGTATATGAAGCTTGGAAGGCGAAGAACTTCTCAGGTCCATGGTGTTTTGAAAATTTTATTCAGTCACGGTCGTTACGGCGTGCTCAGGACGTGAGGAAACAACTTCTCAGCATTATGGACAAGTAAGTAACCAAACTAAACCAGTATTTAAGCTTGTTAATATGAGTCAGTCCCTAAACATTGTGCTTTATATATCTACAGATATAAACTAGATGTGGTAAGTGCGGGAAAGAATTTCACAAAGATAAGGAAAGCAATCACAGCAGGATTCTTCTTCCATGGAGCACGAAAAGATCCGCAAGAAGGTTATAGGACGCTTGTGGAGAATCAACCGGTGTATATACATCCGAGCAGTGCACTGTTCCAGAGACAACCAGATTGGGTTATATATCATGATCTTGTGATGACGACCAAAGAGTACATGAGGGAAGTGACTGTGATTGACCCAAAATGGCTTGTTGAGTTAGCTCCAAGGTTCTTCAAAGTTGCTGACCCAACCAAAATGAGCAAGCGGAAGCGCCAAGAGCGGATTGAGCCTTTGTATGACCGTTATCACGAGCCTAACTCATGGCGTCTCAGCAAAAGACGAGCTTGAGAGACATTTCCGTTTGGTAACTCTACTCTTCTTCCTTTCGTTTATCTTCAATTCTACTCTTTTTGCACGTTCTTATGTGTTCAAATATAAAAATTAACAGAATTGATGGATAAGCCATAGATCACAATCTGCTTCATCGCTTGTTTTGACATGTATGAAAATTTGACGAGTACTGTATCCATCTCTCCTTGTGTTTCTCCAAGTTGATTTTACATCTGCCAATGACATTTAGGTATACTTTTAGTTCACTCTCATAGAACTGGAATTAGATGATGTTTGAACTCAAATTTTAGTATTTCTGTGACTAGTTAGATGTGGTAAGTACATGAATCCATGATGCATCATCGTAGACTGTTAGAAGTCATTGTCTTCCTGAAACTGGATTGAACAAGATTGTTTTTGTTTTTGTCAACAAGAATGTTCTTAGAGAACACACGTGTGATTATGTGCAATATAAACGAGTATGAGATAGTTAGAACGCAGTGGGTGTTGCATACTTGAAGTGAAATTGAAAGCTTAAATAAGGTACATGTAATCCCTTTTACTTTCGTCAGAACCTTGCTTTTGCGAAATTATCTAGAGTAACGGAAAGACTTTACAGAGCCAACAATTTTAGCAAAGCATCCGACATATAATTGGCTAAATGAGGCATGTAAAAGAAAGAAAAAGAAATTGATTGAAATAAGAAGACTTAAGCAAATGTCATGGACGTGACCATGAGTGTCCTAATAGGTTTCACCATAGTTCAGAATCTGAGAGCCGATTGTATTAGAATTACTCTTTTAACTATTTCCCATGCTGAAGCAATTGCTGCAACTTGCAAGCATGGCACCACCAGCCTCGCTAATGGCTGATTTACTCCTATGATAGGAGTCCTATCGGAGTATATTCTCCTCTGTAATTTTTTTTTTCTTTTCTTCTGTATATTATATATTATTGGGTTAAATTGTATGATAGCCAAAATGACTGTGAATATTAAGTCAATAATCATATAATGATTCAAATTCATGAGTAACCAAAAATGCTCCACAATTATTGTTTTTGTTTATCTTTTGTGGTGTTTTTTACATCAATAAAAAATAAAAATAAAAACCACTATCACTGATTACATAATTTTTTTAACAACCATATTTCTTACCCCATGCTAGTTTATATATTGATTTAATCTTATAAGATTGATATAAAAACATATACTTTTTTACACATCTAACATGGTTTAGATTTTTAAAAATTGATTTAAATTGTTTAATACATAGATTGATAGTTATAAATAAAGAACACTGTGTTCTATTCCATATAAATTTCTCATATTAAATTGAACAACACGAACATCATCACGTGCCATCTTAATGATCGGAAATTGCTTGAGATTTCTAAATCAGTCATTGAAATCTACAATTGCTTGAGATTTCCAAACTATGATTCCATGAATATTATCACGTGTCTTCTTAATGATTGAAAATTGAAATACTTGTCAACCATTTTTTCTTCATAGTTGTCCAAATAGAATAGTATGTCGAAAAATGGTATAATATGTCAAATAGAATAATATGTCGAACCTTGCTTGAGGATGATCTGATTTGGTGGAGGTTATGGTGGTGATGAGGAGGAAGGTGGATTTGTTTTGGGAGAGACAAAAGATAAGAAGAGAGCTGGTTAAGAGAGAAAGGAGAAGGAACAAATTAGTTGTTTTCTTCTTCCATAGATAATAATTAATTTCCATGGAGCTTGATGAATTATTATTATTGCTGTTGTTGTTCATCTTTGTTCTTGTGTTATGTGTATTAAAATTAAAGGTGAATTGGGGAAGAGAAAATAAATAGAAGAGAAAAGTATGAGAGAGGTGTGTTTGGTGGAGAAAGGTAAAAATTGATTAAAACTCATTAATATGTATGTATTCTAGCCATAATACTCAATTGGCTATTCATTTAATATATTCACTTATTTTGGTCATTTGGCCTAATATCCCAATATTATTATATGAATTACTCCTATTTTTAACTAATTGTGCTATTCCTATTTTGCCATTTATATATTTTTAAGTATTATAATTTTATTAATAATAAATTTAATTTTTCATTCGATATGAAATTTTTTTTGGTACAACTAAAAAAAAATATTTTATAACCTAGTGTTATTGTATATTATAACTTGGTCTATTCATTTAAACAATGTTTAAACTGAAGTGCGCTTGTTCCTTATCTTCGGTTTAACTATTTAAGATGTCCATCATCTTGTCAATCACATCGAAATTTTTATCAGTATTTTACACGTAGTTATACTGGGTTTTTTTTGGTCCACAATATGTAATACTTAAGATGGCTCATAAAACCAAGTCGGGACCACATTGTCTACCTGATAAAAAAAAAAGAATTTAAACGCCCAGCACCTTTCCTTAAGCTATCTGCTTTAAAATATAAATGGCGAGAAATATGAAAAAATGTAGAAGAAAGTGAACATGTTCTTAAGCTTCACGACTCCGTCTAAATAATGAAGATTGGTTCGTCTGTCGGAGTAGTAGTCATCTTTAGGAGTTCGGTGTTGTAAGTCGCAAAAAGCCACAAACGTTAATTGATGTGTTAACATGCAATGTATGATCCAAATAAGTGCTTCCAATTCCGTATGTAAAGGCGAAAGACTGTGTCGTACATTTCTTGATCCCAATAAATAAACATCCTCTCCATCATGCATACAAATATATCCTTTTCTTTCTTCTTATGAACACGAATACAAATACACCCACAAACCATCAATGGAACACTTTAGACCACTAAACCTCGAAAATAAATCCTGAGGTGCATGGGGAATCTCAGTCTGAGCCAACTGTTGGACCAATTCTTAGACTAGAGTCTCACTCTCCGCTATTTCAAGATTTCTTTCCAGGGAGTGGTCCACACTATTGAGAATTTTTATCATTCGGGGTCTTTCAAATTTACCACAAAATCCATGGAAACGACATGTCCAAACAAGCCTCAAGTAACCTAAAAAAAAAAAAAATTCAAATTCGAGAAAACAAAAGGGAAAAATGTCATTTAAATCATGAACTTTCAGGTTTAGGCCATTTA